>SNQJ01S0165907.1:13149-33084 GCA_010110895.2 Picea sitchensis | reverse complement strand
CTACGCCAAAGAACTCTTACTACTCTCTCTGCAGAACATACTGTAACATACCCATCATCCAACTGAGCTATGCCACATAAATTATTTGAACCGCATGCAACTAAAATATACACACACAGAACTATTGCGAAAGCATTATATATAAAACGTAAAATACAAATACATATGTAATTACATGGATTCACACTGAAATACAAGTAAACATATACATGCATCATATATAGGAAATACCCATAAAAGTAAACACAGTTATAACTGCACATATGATAACCCATAAAAATAAGCACGTAAATAACAAATCAACATGTAAATTTATCACACAATTGGCACTTATCTTGGTAAGAATGTCACCAACTATGTGAAAACCTTCCACGAACCTCCCAGCCTTAGACCACAATGTTCATCACTCTCAATAGTGAGTCACCCTCAAACTCAGACTAAAATCCACCCGGGTACAGGGATTCCTAACCAGGTTAAAGTCTCATAGAAAACAGGAATGACTTTGTCTCAGGTGCCAACTCAAACTAACAACCTACGGTACCGCATTCCCCACATGCTTGTCCCACCCAAGAAGTGTGCCCCTTCTCTGCTCAACAATCCTTCAGCTGCCCCACTTCCTTTCTGGTCTTCAGCAACAGGCCGGACATAAAGTCTCAGAGCAGTGTAGCTGCATTTTAGCACCTTCAGGAAATCAATTCCCAGCAATTCTCTCACCCAAATAATTACTCACGGGCCTGACAACCCGCCTCTTCAATATCCCATGGGCCTGACAACCCGCCTCTTTAATATCCCACGGGCCTGACAACCTGCTTCTTCAGTCGAGCTCCCAAGCTAACCAGATACACCAACACAAAAATGGTTATGGATATAAGTTTAGGTATAGTCATGAAGATACGAAAGATAGATCAATGGGTGTGTGCATGTTCATGGATGATTGAATGGATGACTGAATGATGGAAGGAATGATGGGAAGAATGATGGAAAAGATAGGAAAATGAACTAAGTCCCAACAATATGTATGCATGCCCCTAACTTGACACTTTTCATGTTGGGAGCTACTTTGGCCCACTTGTCCCAACTTTAGAACTTAGGATAAAATAATTATCCATACTTTATGATTTAAGAAATATTAATATAATATTCCCTTTTTTCTTAATATCCCTAGCTTAGCTCTTTTCCTTAACTTTTAGGCCCCTCCCTTTCCTTAACTAGTGGAGTTTAGTCCCCCATCTCTTTTATCGTGGTCGGTCTATGCGCAACAATGTATTTTATATTAATTATAAGGCATATACAAAATGAGGTGCATTGGCCTTTAACATCTAGGTTCTTCGGCCTAATCAAAACATAAGAATCCTAGCTTATAATAACTGTCTCACCAGCATATAAAACACAACATATATATAAAAGACTCCCTAGCCTCAATATCTCATGCACTTATGTTGTTGTGCGCAGTATCTTGGAATGTGCAAACTTCCTCATTTTGCTGCATAGTACATGCGCGCACTATGCCATGAAATGTGCATACAAAAAATGATATCAAACAACTCACCACTTAAGTACATTTTCATTTACATTACAATTGGGTTCGGCCTAGGGATATTACACCTCTCTCTCCATCTCACTCTCGACCTCTCTTCTACTCTTTATTTCTCTCTCCCTCCTTCCCTTCTCTCCCTCCTCCTTCTCTCTCTACCCCCTCCCTCTCTCTCCATCTCACTCTCGACCTCTCTTTTTATCTTGTTGGATATCTCCCTCTATCCCCTTATCTCTCTCGCTCCTCCCTCTCTCTTGCATATAAACCTCCCTATCACATTCATTATATCCTCTCTCTCTCTCTCTCTCTCTCTCTCTCTCTCTCTCTCCTACATCTACCCCTATCAACCCCTCACTTTGTATCCCCCTCCCTCTCCATCACCCACTATGCTCCCATTTCTCTCTTTACCTCTCTCTCTCTCTACCCCCACTCTTTATCTCCTTCTCCCTTGCTCTCACACACTATCTTTGTCTTCCACTCTCCTCCTCTCACACTCTCTATCTTCCTCTCTCTCCACCCCCCCTTTGTATTCCTCTCTCTACCTATAACACTCACATACACTCTCTCTCTACCCCCCCCTCTATGTATTCCTCTCTCTCCCACTCATACTCTCACACACTATAGAAAATTTGGTACATCACAAGGCAATAAATGGCCTTGACCTAGACATGTCAAGACTTAGACCTAGAACTAGACCTAGACACAACAAGACCTGGACATGGCAAGTCATGGCAAGACCTAGACCTAGACCATGGACCATGACCTAGACCATAGAACATAATGTATACCATGACCTAGACCTATACGATGACCATGATGTAGATCATGACATATACCTAGAGCTAGACCTAGACCATGAATTGGACCACAATATAGACCTATAACATGACCTATACCTATACCATGACCATGAACATGAACATGACCTATACCATGACCTAGAGATAGACATATATCATGACCTAGACCTATACCATGACCATGACCTAGACCTAGACCATGACCTAGAGCTTGACCTATACAATGACCTAGAGCCCCCTAGCTCCATCTAAGCCTAGGCATAACCTATGTTGGACCCTTAACCTCTCCACCATACCCGAACCCTAAGTGAACTATTCCTATACCTCATGTTAAAGGCCCCACAACCCTTTCACCCACATATTGGTGATTGAACCATTTCTCTATGCTTCAAAACACTTTCAATCCTAAGCCCTTAAGTCCTAGTTGTCCCCAAACCCCTATACATATTTATTCATAAATATTTTTGGTCTACAATATATGTTATATCTATTGCATTAAGAGCACACAAATTCTCTTGTGACTTGAAAGCCTTGAGCTTGAGTGTGCTTGTCGCTCATCCCTACCTAGCAGGAATGTGTGTGTGTTCATGCTTGGTAGTTTTATGTGCCAACACACTCCTCAACCTCAGCTATCTCAAAACCTCAAACAAGACTGACATCTACACACAAAAATAGAAATAAAAAACATGTTTTTTCTTTTTTTCTTGTTGTTTAATTCATAGACACTTTTTTTTTATTAGAAGACAATTGTGGAAAGAATTGGAAGACAAATTTGTCCAATTGGAATTGGAATTGTTAGTTGTGTCTTCTTGTGTAACACCAAGAAAATTTTTTCCAATTAGAATTGTTAGTTGTGTCTTATTTTGTAATACCAAGAAAAATTTGTCTAATTGGAATTGGAATTTTTAGTTGTGTCTTCTTGTGTAATACCAAGACAAATTTATCTAGTTGGAATTGAAATTGTTAGTTGTGTCTTCTTGTGTAATACCAAGACAAATTTGTTGTGGTGTTCTTGGAAGCCAATTTTTCTCTTTAAACATGGGGAACCTATGAAATCAAGGTAGAAATTCCTTGAGGAAAGAAATACCCATTGAAAAGGTAAATGGAGAACGAGAAAAGGAAAGGTTATGTATGTCAAATCATAGGATTTCAAAAGAGAGAAATCCAATTTCTCGCGGAATAGATGCAACTGTTGTTTCTCCTCCATCACCATAAGAGAAGCACAGGAGTTCAGTAGAGACAAATTCAGATCATACTTCTATTTTACCTCCATTTAGTTTCTCATCAAGACAAGTTGTTTTGGATGACCAGATGATGGAGGATTTTCTTGGAGCTAATTATACAATGGATAAAATTAGAGAGGAAATTGGTGCATAGAATTCTAGTGAAGAATTTCATGTGGTGCAACCTCTTGTTGGATAGTGATATGTTCCTAAAACTATTCATGATCATGCCCACTCTCCTCCCATAATAGATCCACCAGTGAATGAAGGGGAAAGAACCACAACATTGCTAACTCCAAAATAGGGAGGTCGAGAGTGCTAGAATACAGGTTCATTGTCCCTACCTAGATTGAGTAGTGTGTGGTGAAGAACTCATAAATGCATTCAGGTGGATGAAAGTGATCTAGCATCACTTGAATATTATTTACCTAACCGGACTATTCGTTATCATTCTTATAAAATCATTAAAGAATATTTTGAACCAAAATATGATGCCACTTAATGTCAATTATTTTTGGCTTTGTTAAAATATAGAATTTTGACTGTTGTTAGGAGAATTTTAGGCATTAAAATAGTCAAAATTTTAGAAACAAGTCATCATGTTATTAGAAACCTTGTGGATTCTTTTAAAAAAATTGGCAAGAAATATCACTCTAAAGACCATAATACAATCTGACGTGTCTTGTCACAATCAATTGTTAGCAAGATCACAAGAAACCATGGTTTTCTCCAAAAAACTCTCATCTCATGAAATGAAATATCAAAACCCTTGAAAATTATTATAATAGACGAGATAGCCTCGACACAGGTGGCCCAATATATTTGTGGGCCTTCACTAGTAGGCTACCTCATTTTGACATGTAGTTAATTGGAGCATTTAAGGGACTAGTATATGTTTTTAGGCATCAGAACATTAGGCCTTCTTCCAACCACAAATATGTACTAAAATTGAGAGTTGGATATAAGGACTGTGAACCCCAGATTAAAAACTTTCTTGACATTACACAAACAGAAATGTATGAGAGATTCAAGACAATACATAGTGCACTTAACTTTGGCCAAATATCTTTCCATAAATGCAAGTCTTGCTATGTTCGAATAAACACAATTTGTAACACATGTTGTAGATATCGCATTGAGTATGGTTATTATTATGAGACAAACACACACACACACTGATATATATATATATATAGTGCATTGCATAACACCCTTGTGCAGGAATGCTAAGTTGTATTTTCTCCATCATAATCTAGAGACTTTATTCACAACATTTGTATACAAGGCCAGAGGTTTGTACATTTTATCAAAAAGATCGCTTAGATGGGGCATGCTCCAAGTGTGGTGGAATGGAATTACTCAACAAGTGCATCCATGTAAGCGATGAGTATGAATTGGGGAGGAAGGAAGTTTCCTTGCAAGACTTTAAATATGTCGCATATGATATTGACAGATGATAGGAAAGAAAAAAGATACAATTGGTGACTTCCCAGCTATGAGTATGTGACTTCATCAAGGAATTCATTGAAAAGACACAAAAATATGTTCAGTATTTCCATGTGGCTCGATGGCAGGAAGAGATTTTTAGAATATGAAGAGATACATTTCCCAATGGTATTGTCTTATTAGTGGTTGAAGTTTTTGAGAACTAGACCCTTCAACCACAAAATGAGATTCAAATCCAATATTATCACTCAAATCAGGTCATCATAATGGTCCATATTGCATACAAGTATGGGTTGGATAGTAACAAAGAAAACATAGTTATATTGAAGGAGTATCACTTCTACATAAGCGATGATCGATGCCATGACTTAGCCTACATACAAAATTTCTTTCAGTTGTTTTACAATCACCTTAAGGAGAAGAACCTATAGATAGATCAACATTGGATTCGGTCAAATGGTTGCATGGGCCAGTTCAAAAATGCTCATGTATTTCAATGGTTGTGTATCTTTCACAAAAAACTTAAACTGCCACATATTTGGAACTATTTTGAGTTTGGGCACGGTAAATGGGAGCATGATTGTAATGTCCCCTTCCAATTTATCATGACGGATGATGACTCAATAGCCTATACGACTCATGTAGGCTATAGTCAATAAGGAAAAGGGAGTTTATTTGGTTTCACTAGAATGAAAAATCATAAAGTGACATTAAATAAGATAAATAATTATATTTAAATGAAATTGGAAGGAATATAAAGTGAGGGTTTCATTTGGTCAAAAAGGGGAAAGATCTAGAAGGTCTGAAGGAAGGATAAATAGAGGAGTAAACCTTCTCTTTGGAATTATGATTTTATCTACAACTTTTGAGTGCTCTTGGATCCATTGTTTTTTTAGGGTTTAGCAAAACCCTTCCACTATTGTTGTCGAGTTTCGATAGTGCAATATCCACCCTAGTCATAAAAGAGGGGGATTCCATATAGGACTAACATTAGAGCATCTCTTAGGAGTTATGCATTTAGTTTAATATATATTGAAGTAAATAGGAGGCTTACAAAAATTTATGGATGAGGCTGAGCTCAAACACTTGCAAGTTTTAGGAGGGTTTCAGATAAATTGGAGTTTAGGGAATCCCCACAAGTTGAGTACAGGGTGTCTCGCAAGTCCTCGCTAAACATCTAGTAGTTATCCCGTGAGGACCTCCATGATCAGGGTTGCAACATTCCCTTTGGATCGGGTTCATAGGGTTACATAAGGGACACTAGCAGAGCGGAGACTACTAGAGTAGAGTGTCGCATGGAGTATCATAGATTGGCATCATTCCCAGTTTTCTTGTATTGTTTATGTTAATATATGTGTGCAACTTCTTTGCAACCATTAGAATTGTGTGTTCAGGAGTATGTTTCATCTTTTATTACAAGCCATTAGACATCATGGTATTGTTGTGCTTGGGGTTTTCATCCATAATAATTTACCATGGTTATTTGCTCTATTTTTTGTGTAATGGATGCATGCAATGTGTTTGAAACTATTATTGTATGAGAAAATTGTTCGTAAGGGGTTAAAAATAAAATTAATACCATTGTTTGACATATTTACACAAGAAGAATTAACAATTTTTGGATAGAAAATATAATATACCCACATAACCTAGTTGGAGACATTACAGTGGTATCATAGTTGTTGATCTTTTCATCCTATGATTTCTTGAGGCATTGATGCAAAGGAATACTAGAGGATGAGGGAAACAACCCTTCCTGGGATCAGAGTAGGAAGAATTAGAAGTAGAGGGAGTTATGGGGGATCATCTTGAAGATAATACCATACAGCTATTGGAATGCATAGCTAATGGGCAGCAATAATTAACACAAGTCTTGACACAATTCTTTTATGGAAATAAAGAAAACAAAAACTAGAGAGGTGTCAATGGGAACCATGTAGAGGCCAAACATAGAGGTGGTAGGACTCCTAAAGGGATTAATACCTATGTTCCAGCACAGAGTGTATTCCAGGAAGGTATCAGAAAGGTACCCAAGCCCTTATTTCCATTATTCCTTGAGGAGTAGTCTACAAGAGCACCAGAACAACAAGGGGAAGACAAATTGAAATCCTAACTTAGGGAGTATCAATTGTTAGAAGAAGGAGCCCAAGTATCCATGTCTTACAATGAATACTACAACCTCAATATAAGGAACAAACCCACGATGGGACAAAATCGACAAAATTTTGATCTTCTGCCCAAATTGAAGAAGATGACTATTCCATATTTTCATGGATCTGAAAAGTGAATAGCTCAAGCATGGGTACATAATTTTGAAACTTATTTCTATCTTAACCCAATGACATAGGTAGAGGATATCAAAATTTCCACCCTACACTTGTATGGAGAGGATCATGAATGGTGGTACCATGGGATATTAACATTGGGACATTCCAACATCACATCATATGTGTATTTCACCCAAAGGTTGATGGAGAGGTTTGATAGAAAGGAGCTTGAGTTCATATTTACACCAAAGGTCCATGTTACAGAGTTCCAGTGAATGGAATTCATGGTGACTGATGTTTCTAAGAAAAGACTAGTGATGTTATTCATAGAGGGCTTGGTTGAACCCTTAAGAGGTTGGGTGAAGGATTTCAGGACAAACACACTATAGGAAGCTATCATGAAGACCCAAGATATGGAAAACATAATCCCTAAGAAGACATCAACAAAAACATGTATTACACAAAAGGTGTCAAAACCTCATGATAATACATGGACAAGGAAGGATAGGTTGGTTGAGGAAACTTGGAGAGAAATAAGGAGGAATAAGTTGTGTTATAGATGCAAGGAGTCGTGGGAAATAGGCCATTGATGTATGGTTAAATGTAAATTCCATTATATTTAGTATTTTCTAATGAAGAGGATGACAATGATGATGAGGTAATTGGATAGGAAAGTGGTGAGACATAACATGCTATAGTGTAGGCACCATTGCAGGATATCCCCAAGGGAGTGACCATTTCCACGCTTTTAGGAGTCCCTAAATATTACACCTTTAGGGTCAGAGGCAGAGTGTTACAACATTGTTTGATAGTGGGGCCACCCGCAAATTCATTGATGTTTCACTTGTCCCTAGGAGATGAATCCCTATGGAGGATATTGAGGGATTCAATGTGGTAGTATCATATGGGTATAACATGATGTGTACGTAAAGGATTAGGGGATTGGAAGTAACAATGGGAAACTATACATTAACTGATGACTTTTATGTTGTGTATTTATCATATACTTATGTGGTGCTAGGAGTTCAGTCGTTGTACTCATTGGGATATATCTACATGAATTATTGAGACATGAGGATGGAATTCTAGGAAAAGGGTGGGCAACAAGTCATCCTAAGAGGTATGTCGACAGGTTTCCCCGGGATCATGTCTAACCAATGCATGGAGGCCCTTTTTAGACACAGGGACGTGGCTTTCATAACAAATTTCTTGATCACCATGGATAATCCATTATAGGATCTCCAACAATACCCTGTGAATATCTAGGCATTTCTTGGAAATCATAATAGAGTGTTTGAACCATTGCCAATAGGAAGAATACCTGATAGAGGATTTGATCATGTCATTGAGCTAGAAGAGGGATCTAAGCCTATGATTAGGACACCCTATAGGCATATGAATAGGTTCAAGGATGAAATATAGAAGTCCATAAAGGAGATTTTGGAGATGGAACATATCAATCCTAGTTCTAGTCCCTTTTCTTCTTCAATTTTAATAGTGAAGAAGAAGGATGGCACTATGAGGATGTGCATAGACTATAGGGAAATGAACAAGAACACCATAAAAAATTTATACCCAATACCTATGATTGATGAGTTGATAGACAAGTTTCATGGGGTAGTTTACTTCTCAAAGGTTGATCTACTATCAGGATAGCATAAGATTAGGGTAAGAGAGGAGGATATCCATAAAATAGTATTCATGTGTCACTTTGGGCACTATGAGTTTTTATTCATGCCCTTTAGGTTGACTAACACACCAGCTACCTTTCAATTATGCATGAACCATATATTCAACAAAAAATTGAGGAAATTCTTACTGGTGTTCTTTGACAATCTTCTAATCTACAACAGGATGTGGGAGGAACATTTGAAGCATGTGGAAAATATTCTCACCATTATGGAGGAGCAGTCACTTTTTTCCAAGGAGGAAAAGTGTGAGTTTGGGTTAACAGATATCCTCTATCTAGGGCAGATGATTGGTGTTGATGGATTAAAGGTACATTAGGAGAATATATAGAAAATCTAAGATTGGCCCAGCCCCAGATCACTCACAGATCTGCAAGGATTATTTGGGATATGCAGTTATTATAGGCACTTTGTGAAAGGATTTTCACAATTGATTGTGTCATTAACAAACCTCACCAATAAGGGGGAATTATGATGGTCATAAGATGCACTGGTATCATTCAACAAATTTAAGAGTTTGATGAGAATGTTCCTAGTATTAGCACCCACATATTTCATGCAACCTTTTATCTTGGAGTGTAATGCTTCCAGTAAGGGGATAAGGATAGTTATGATGTAGAACTGACACCCGATATATTTTGAGAGAATAAAGCTAATAGATCCAAAGAATATCTATCTGATATATGATAAGGTATATTGGCCATCGTGCATGCATTTTCCAAGTTCAGACAATACCTGGTAGGAGGACACTTTGTGGTTAGGACTGACCATAACATATTGAGATATTTCCTGGAGCAGCGGGATATGAACAAGAGACAACATAAATGGGTGAGTAAGTTGCAGACATATTATTTTTACATTGAGTATGTAAAGGGGAATAATAATATAGGTGTTGACACCTTATCCAGAAGACCTACAGCTTCTCCATGACAGAGATGTCAATAGACTCGAAATTTATTATTTTAGTGGAATACTCCAAGAACACATTTTCCTGTGAGATGATGGAGGGAAGTATTCGGGTTGACAGGTACAGGGTAGTGGATGACATCATATACTACAAATACATGATCTATCATGTCCCTAAGTCCAAACTCAAGGATAATATTTTGAGGATAGTATATGGCGTGCCACTAGCAGGACACCAGGTGTATTTGAAAACATGTAGGTAGGTGAGGGAGAGATTTTCCTGGAAGGGTATCAAGGAGGAAGTATTTCTTCATGTGAGGGAGTGCATTACTTGCCAAAATAAAAAGTCATAGTTTACACATCCAGTCGGACTGCTTCATCCATTGTCGATTCTGGAGTATAAGTGGGATAGTATTTCCATGTGACTTCATCATAGGATTTACAAAGATGTAGGTCAGGGGACTATATCTACGTGGTAGTGGAAATATTGAATAAATATGAACAATTATTTTCCAATCCTTCAAAGTACAGTGCATCTCAAGTAACATATCTATTCTTCAGGGAGGTGTTCAGACTCCATGGTCTTTCGAGGAACATAATATGTGACCGAGATAGAAGGTTCCTCGACACATTTTAGTAGGATATATTCAAGTTATTTGGGACAAAGTTGAAACCTAGCACTAGCTATCACCCCCAGATGGATAAGAATACCGAGATAGTAAACAAATGGATCGAATGGTACCTGAGGAACTATGTGTGAGGGCCGTAGCAGGCATGGATAAAGTGATTTCATCTTGGGGATCATTGTTACAATACCACTCAACATATTTCCATAGGGATGATCCCATTTAGGGAATTGCATGGATATGATGCTCCATCTTTTTTGAATTTGGTGTTTGGAGAGAGAAGAGCTCCCAAGGCCAAATATTGGTAGCAGGAAAGCCAGGAAATCTCGAGAGTCTTGAAGGAGAATTTGTAGGCCACTCAGAATTAGTAGAATATGTATGCATATAGGAATAGGATAGAATGCATCTTTGAGGTTGGGGACCTAGTATTTCTCAGGTTGCATCCTTACATAAAGTCGTTGCTTAAAAAGAGTGGTGCATAGAAGTTGAAGCCTCACTTTTAAAAACCATGCAGAGTGATCAAGAGAGTTGGGGAAGTAGCATATGAGTTGTAGCTACCAAAGGGTAGCGGGATCCACAATAAATTCCATGTATCATGCCTCAAGAAGGCATTGAGATAGTAGGTGACATCTTTGGTAGATCTTCCTCCAATAGATGAGGAAGGGAAATTGGTTATATCTCCTGAGAGAATTGTTGATGTCAGGGAATGGAGGCTAAGGAGAAGATTCATTCGAGAGTACTTGATTGTATGGAGAGGATTTCCTACAGAAGTTTCTACTTGGGAAGGAGATCAGATCTTACAACACCCAGATCTGGAATTGCTTGAGGAAAATCAATCTTTGAAAGGGAGGAATGTAATGTCCCCTTCCAATTGATCATGACAAAGGATGGCTCAATAGACTATATGACTCTTGTAGGCTATAGTCAACAAGGAAAAGGGATTCAAGGAGGTTTATTTAGTGTCACTAGAATTATAAATCCTAAAGTGACATTAAATAAAATAAATAATTATATTTAAATGAAATTGGAGGGAAAATAAAGTGAGGGTTTCATTTGGTCAAAAAGGGGAAATATCTAGAAGGTCTGGAGGAAGGATAAATAGAGGGGTACCCTTATCTTTGGGATTGTGATTTGATCTCTCATTTTTTAGTGCTCTTGGAGCCATTGTTTCGTTAGGGTTTAGAAAAACCCTTCCACTACTGTAATCCAGTTTCCATGGTGCAATATCCACCCTAGTCGAACAAGAGGGGGAGTCCATATAGGACTGCCATTGGAGCTTCACTTGGTATTTTCACATTCATTTGAAGAGATACTGAGGTACGAAAGAGTTTTATGGAACTTTCTATAAAAGGTCGAGTTCAAACATTTACATGTTTTAGGATATTTTCGGAGAAATCAGAGTTTAGGGCATCCCTGTAGGTTGAGTATGGGGTATCCCATGAGGCCCCGCTAGATGTATAGCATTTTTCCCATGAGGAGCTCTATGATTGGGGTTGCAGCAGGACATTTGGATCATTCTTTTAGGGTTACAGGAGGGACGCTATAAAAGTGGGCACTATTGGAGCAGAGAGTTGCAGGGAGCATCATCAATAGGCATCATTTTAGGTTTTCTTGTATTGTTTCTATTAGTATATTTGTGCAGTTTCTTTGCATCCATTAGAATTTTGTGTTCAAGAGTATTCTGCAGTTGTTATTACAAGACATTATATATCATTATATTTTTTTAATTGGGGTTTCCATCCATAATAATATTCCATGGTTATATGATCTATTTTTTGTGCAATGGATGCATGCAATGTGTTCCTATATGAGTAAATTGTTTGTAATGGGTTAACATCAGCATTAATATAATTTTTTGACATATTTACACAAGAAGAATTAACAATTTTTGGATAGAAAACATAATATACCCACATAACCTAGTTGGGGACATTACAATGATGGAGCGGGTGCATGCATCAAAAGAGAATTATGTAGGAAAAAAATGAAGTTCCTAACAACTTCCCTCATTCGAGATGAAAAATCCATTGTTGAATAGTGGTTTTCAGTAATGGAAGAGGGAAAAAGAACCCATGAAGACCAATCACCCGGGAAAGGACATGTACATAGATATTTTTGGGAGGTGGTCGATGTATATTTATCACAATGGTATGAATGCAAAAAAATATAGGGAACTCATGGATTCCATTCAGTTCAAACATCACACAATGCAATAGTTGAAATATGGACGAGAAAACTCTCTTTCTTATGTAGCCCATGTAGTAGTAATGAATGGGGTGATTGTGAATCCACACATTGGGTCGATAGATGGGATCATGTATAACTTCCCATTGGTCAATGTATAACTATGGAATTATCCCATTTGGAGGAGGACCAATCAAATATTTCAACAGATTATGATCACATATCAGATCTCATACTACCAGGTTCGGTGAAACCTTCTATTAAATTTTGAATAGCAAGAATCAATGTTTTATGCTTTGATCATTTAGTGGACTCACGTGTTGGCACTCCATTTTTTGTAGAGAACATATATGCAGTGGTTTCTGAAATAGGTAATGAATGGGGAACTAACTATTGGTTGGAAAATTTCTTAGAGGGAAAGCATACCCTCATGTGATTAGTAACAAACTCAGAAGGAATTGAAATTCTAATTTGGTTTTTTATCATGCAAATTGTAGGTTGGGAAAATCCCGACCCAACCCACAAGATGGAGATAAAATTGGGATATTTTAAACATTGTCACCTCAAATAAACCCTCCCCTCACTTTAGTGAAGGATAAATCCAACACAAGGGGGGAATCTCAGGTGACCCTAGGGGAAAATGAGTTTAAAAGTGAGATGATGGAAGTGATGCCCCTATAGGTCAAGATACTAAGTGGGAGATAGCTTCGAAATGAGTATCAGTGATGGTTAATAGTTTCCAAGGAAGTTGAGTACCTACAGAAGATGATTGCACCTACTCGAGACACAAGAAAAGATAAGATACAAGATAAACAATCCAATGGAAAAGAAAGTTAATGTTTTTGTCCCTATTTGTAGAAATCAACATAAATATATATCATCAATTAAATTATTATTGAAGCTGCTACAAGATTCTAAAAGTTATGTAAATGATGCAAAAGATAAACTAGCAATCATTAAGATAACTCAAGTGTGAAAGCATAAGACTTTATCAATGAGATAAGGTTTTTATAAAAAAGTATTTTAGAGATATATTATCAGCCTTATGTCTGTAGAAAACTGTTTCTACAGCATAAATTTCAACCCACAAAAAGTACAAGTAAACCACCTGAAACATGCACTGAAAATAGTAGATTATTATGACAGCTTGCTAGCAAATTTTGATGATTGAAATGTGAGTTGAGATTACTTTTGTTGCAATACTAATGGTTGTAGATTTTTTTTAGTTATATCTCCTAGAATAAAAAGAAAACCTAGAATCCCTAGAGGCCTTAGCAACCTCAAAGAATCAAGAATAGATCCCAACTTGAACAATATCAATATCTCTTAAATCATGTTTACCAATGCAAACAATTTATTTCTCCAATGAAAACTTCATATTAGTGCCTTTAAAATTTGGGTGAATGGATTCTTGAAATGCATGAGTTAGATCAACAAATATTCTATGGGTTTAAATCATATTACTTCCTAGGGTATGCAAATCAAACTAAAGTATATCTAGGAGGGTGTACACCCTTTTACTCCTCCTAGCAACCTTGAAATAAATGACTTACAAGCTAGAAAATGAAATGAAACTTGATGGAGTTTGTATGTAATTATACTCCTCTTAGGGTTTCAACCAACAATAATCATGAAACCAGCAAGAAGAACTAACAATTGTAGATTGTCCTTACCAATTCCAAGAGAGATGAAATATCAAACCCTACTTCACCAAGAAATGACCATTCATAAGCAAGAAAGAATTCTCCAAGAGGTGTGCACCACTTTATCTCAACAATTCACCAAGATATATCACCGAAAATCATTTTCACAAGAGAGAGATACCAAAATTTCCCAAGTAGGGACCAAATTTCAGCCACTAGTCTTCTCACAATGGGAGAGCTATGATCAAAATGAAATAGAAGTGATCTCTATTTATAAAAATCCTACCTAAACTATGTTTCCACTTAATTTTAGGGTAAACCACAAATTAAGGGGTCAACAACCCTTAATTTGACCCTTCACATTATAAAATTCAAATTTAACTTTAAAAATTCACATAAGAAACCCTAAAGTGACATCATCCCTCTTCTAGGGTGAAATTTTAGCACCTTTTGAAAGTCATTGGAGTGGAAAGTGGAAGTCATTGGGCCTTCTAAGGAATCCCTCCATGATCTATGTCTTCCTCCTCCAATCCAGGCCTTCTCTGATCCAGGTGGATATAGGTGGCCACCCACCTTTTCCAAATGGCTCAAAACGACTTTCTAGCAATTTTGGCAATTTACTATTTTTAGTAGTTTTTTTGGGTCCTGAACTTCCGGGGCCATTTTGAGGCCCTAAACGATGTTTTTTTGGGTATGTTTCTCTCGCAAAATATCATCATCGATGCTATTTTGTCTCGATCATTGTAGGGCTCGGATAGATCTTTCCAACGAGCTATCGTGCACCCTAAACGGAGATCGTATGCAAAATTTACGACCCCGGGAAGTTGATGTACTAACTTACCCAAACGGGGCCCACATGACTTTTGGCGCTTCATATCCTAGGGTTAGGTTTTTGGATGTCTAGGACTTTTGGCATTCCCATTTATTGTAGAAGGGCCTTCAGAGCCTCATTGTAATCATCTTCTTGCGAATGCGAGTAGCCGTCACATCTCTTCTCAGAGATAAGTTGCCACCATTCTAGCGAGTCTTCCATTCTGTATTTTTACAGTCTCTGTACATTTCTTTCATTAAAAGAAATCGTGTATTACTGTATATTTGTGTTTATGGTTGCATCTATGATACTTTTCTGTTATATTATTGAATATCTACAATATCTCTGTGCATTTATTTATTATATCTCCGCTCTCATTTCATGCCAAAAATAATCTGGATCAGTGCTATCAGAGCAGGCTGCTCTTGATAGTTTTTTTCAATGCATGTCCCCGATGAGGTCCGAGTATAGCAAGTTGGGTCTCGAGCTTGTCTCTCTTGAATACAATCACTCTCGCACACCCAAGAAACCCTCAATGGAGGAAGAAAAGAAAAACGATGGAGCAGACAATCCTATCAATATGTTGCTTGAGCAAGCTCTTACGTGACAGAGGGACGAAATGATGGAGAATTTTTCCCACATCCTTCAACGCCTGCCGATAGCATCAAGCGTATCTTCATCAAGAGGCCACTTTGGAGGCACCTCGCCTTTCAAGGTAGAAGTTAATCTGGATATTCTTGTATTTGAAGGATAGATAGATGCAGAAGCCCTAGAAAAATGGTTAACTCTGTTGGAAGGCTATTTCTCTGTTCACAATTTTTTCGACAAAGAAAAGATTACCTTTGCACTCCTTAAAGTTGTCCCTCATGTCAAACATTGGTGGGAAACTTACTGGGATAAAATTTCCACAGAGGAGTCTGGAATATATGGGGTCGATCCCACTTGGGAATTTTTTTGTGGATGCGGTAAAAGAACAGTATTACCCTGTTGGAAAATATGAGGACCAGTACATGAGATGGACTGTCAGGCTGCTAAATTGAATATTCGAATGACCTGAAACACTAAATTGTCAAACCAGGGTTGGTAAACTTCGAGCTGATACATTGTATGTGCAGGTAAGCTAATTCTTATCTAAAGGCTATCCTGAAAAGAAAACATAAACTCACTCTGAGAACTTGAACCTTAATGACAATCTTGAAACTTAGCATTTCCCATTTAAGTCGTCAACAGAAAACAGTCTTATGTTTAAATGCTAGTACTTCTATCTCCATTCATAAGTGTGATTTCACAAGCTTATTCCACTACTTCTTTTAATCATCTATCATCATCATTGCTATTCAAGCCACGACAGAAAGAGTGTTTCCTCAAATGCATTTAGTCTAGTTATCAAAATCAATCTAAATCTGTCTACAGGAAAACAGAGTACTTCCCTACCTACTGGTACCGGAAGCTTCCTTTGATTTAACTGTAATCTAACTGTTCTAAGTAAGCAGGGTAACTAACTATTTAACAAAGCAAATTTCATGCCGATTCTAAGTTATGTTCGAATAAAAAACTGGAAGCCAAACAAACTGAGTGCATACTCGAAACCCTATAGGAATCAGTCATGAGTTCAATACCCATCAACATAAAGGATATCAATATGTTGGAACGATTTTGTTGAAGAATAAATAAACACACTTTTGAAACAACTAAATTTATGACGCACTATGAGCTACAGATATACCATTCATGTAAGCAAATACTAACACACTGAAACAACTAAATCTATGACATAATAAAGCTAAATCTAGTACAAAATAAAGCAACGGCTTGCACCTGTTTGGTGGGCCCAACCAAACGGCACAAACGCTGTTAGTAATAACCAGAGCCGACTATAACATTCTATGCAAACATGGTGTAACTTCATGCTTCATTAACTCATAAGAAAAATACTCAGATCGTATGACAGTCGGGTAACATAACGTAACAGTAGTTTGTATTCAAAAACATGTGTTCACGATGTAACATAATCCAACCCCGTTCTCGGAGTGATCGTGGGTTTATATATAAATCCTCCTGTCTATAACAATCTAAAACAAATATGCATAAAACAAACGGATCCCTCGATCCGAAAATAGTTTGGAATCTAGTTTTTAAAACGTACTTCACATCTTTCCTTGTGACACGTAGTGTCACGAAGTGTAATCGATGAAGGAATTAACAACCCAGTTTTATCGGTATGCCTTCAAGAAGCACCCTGTGAGCGATGACTTCATCTGTCATGTGAATCTCTCTCTCTCCCATTCGGTCCATAACGCACAGATCTTGAGCGGCTCCAGTAGTATCTCCACGGGGCACGAGTTGGTACCTGGTACCGACATCCTGTTTCAAAATAGAAGTGGTACCTAACTCAAGCGACATTAGTTCCAATATCAATTTAAAAGCATCAAAGTGCATAAAATGGCTTGAAATGTAAAGATGCAGCCAAGTGGCCCCATTGAATGGTAGGGAGATGTTAATTATGTCAAAACAAGGCCAAAAGGGTGTTACTGGTATATAAATGGAGGTCTGTGGAATATAATATGAGCCAAAAATATGATCAAACCAGAGACCAATATCCTTTACACTGGAGTCCTTGCTTGTCCTCAGGCAAGAAAATCAAAATTGGTAGCCATCAAAGGATTGCAGCGGCTGCAACCAGCATTTTTAGCCTCTCCTGCTTCTTCAGATTCTAATTTCTTTCTTGAGGGCTCTGTTGATTATGACATGCTTTCTAGCAATCCTCTGAAGTTGCCTGTTCTATTGAAAATATCCCCTTGTTCCTCTACTTTAACCTTTCAACTTTGGATACGAGGAATTATGAGTTACCCTTAACTTCAGGAGTTCGTTTTCGGTTTTAATGTCTGTCCAGTACAATGTACTCTTCGTTTTCGGTTTTAATATGTCTGTCCAGTACAATGTACTCATGCAACTTCTCCTTCAATCTGCTATTCTTGCTCTCTAGTTTTTCCACCATTGGTTTCAAGGACCGACTGGAGGAAATCTCGCAGTGGGTTTCAAATGTTTAGTCTTGTCCTGGCTGTGGTGAAGGACTCGATGCATGCGTGAGTTCTTCGGGACTTTGAGCAGGGGTGTGAAATCTATCAGAATTATGGTCTGAACTGAATTCAGGAGTGAATTCATCTGGGCTGCGTTCATAAGTATCAACTAGATCAGAATTACAATCTGGGCTGAGTTCATAGTTGTCAATTGGATCTGGATGAGCGGGGCTGAGTGAAGAAGTGTCAACTAGATCGGTTTCAGGGGTGAACTCTCTTGGCATCTGAACAGGGGTACCGGTTGGTACTTGAACAGACTTATTCTGCACATTTCCTTTGGGTGTAGTAGCCTGCCGATTTGTTTTACGGTTTTTTCGAATGAGTTGGGACAAAGTCCAGGTCATCTCAGATGGCTCTGGGGCCTCCTCGTGACCATCTATACTTTCCAATCTTTCTTGTGGGGGGTAACTGGGTACCGAGTTGTCCATTCCCGACAATACGCTTTTACACTTTCTCTTCGGGTTCCTCCTAGGCTTATCAGTTGACTCGTCTAGTTCCTCCACATCAATTATGTTCTCGGCAGCTGGGGGACAACTCGGGGCTTCAATGTTCGCCTCTGTAGGTGTGGTGGCCTTCCCAATTTCAGTATTGGTTTCTACCTCGTCATCAATTGGAGGTTCAGGCTCAGGGTCCCCAACATGGTCTTTAGTCAGGGTTTTGACTTTCTTTTTCCTGGAGTTCAACTTTTTGTGTGGGGGACCAGGCTTCACACTCTTAGCTTTAGACCGGGCACAGGCGAGGGTTTTTGCAGTGAAGAGGTACCAAGTTTCTTTCTTCTTCGATAGTGCAGATGTGATCAATATTTTAACTAGACCGAAGTGAAATAAACTCCCCCGAAACTCATTAGCCTTTTGGACCTGTTCGACCATCCTTTTTAAACTTTTTAACAAGAAAAAGGGTATGTTCAGCGGAGTACCTGTGAAGTGTAACAGAAGTTGGGCGTGGCAGGGGAATATAATGGTATATCGACCCTCACACATTAGGTAACGCTGGAGGATGACCAACACTTGAGCCCACTGTGGTTCCAACCAAGACCGCGACGTTCCCTCAGACCATTTTGTTTCCCGGTACTGAGGTTTCAATAGCTGCGCACAGAGCTTTTTATCAATCGGTTGTCCCTTCGTCCACCTCTGGCCTGTGGTGGGAAATTGAATTGCCTCTGCAATGAACTCCTTCATGACCTCGAACTCCAGTTCGCCCACCTTGGCGGTCCCACCCTCAAAATGCAGCGCAAATTGGAGTGTGATTGCATCGTTATACCCATCGAACTTCTTCATAAATGGCTCCCACCCTGCTTGCTTAAAAATATCTCTAGTTTCCCCATACTCCGGGAGGGCTTCCAAGTCAGCATATGTTTCTGGTTCGTGGCGATTTTCTACCATGGCTCTTCTTGGCATCACAGGGAAAGTCTATCGGTGGCAGCGAAGGTTGGATGAGGGCGATGAAGGGAGAGAATGGGATGAAAGGAACGGTCGGGAAGAAAATTATATGAGAAGATTTGAATTTCCGTGGAGATAGATAGGGTGTCGGAACATGATGAGAGTCATACGAGGGTGTAGAGTTATCATATCTGAGTCAAATCGAGCTTAGTTCCGGTAGTGGTGCGTTTTTATGATATGAAATGTCATGGAGGTTCAGTTCATTAGGTACCAGTCGTGGAAATGATGGAACGTTATGGAGTAATTAAGGCACCCTTAGTTCAAACTTATTAGTATGCAAATTAATAC
>SNQJ01S0165907.1:0-13139 GCA_010110895.2 Picea sitchensis | reverse complement strand
GGCTTGCACCTATTTGGCGGGCCCAACCAAACGGCACAAATGTTGTTAGTAATAACCAGAGCCGACTATAACATTCTATGCAAACATGGTGTAACTTCACACTTCATTAACTCATAAGAAAAATACTCAGATCGTATGACAGTCGGGTAACATAACGTAACAGCAGTTTGTATTCAAAAACATGTGTTCACGATGTAACATAATCCAACCCATTCTCAGGAGTAATCACGAGTTTATATATAAATCCTCCTGTCTATAACAGTCTAAAACAAAGATGCATAAAACAAACGGATCCCTCGATCCGAAAATAGCTTGGAATCTAGTCATTGGTGGCCGAGAATCAAAGACAAGGAGCCAAACCTTGACTCAGAATCTGATTCTGAAAATAATGGTAAAAGACAGATCATCGACGCAGACCCCATTGCTATTGTCACGATCGCAACAATTCAACCAGAAGAACCAACAGATCCTGAAGAAGGGGAGAACCTTTTTCATTCACAGATGTGGGTGAAGGGGACCCCACTGCATTTTATTGTTGATAGCAGAAGCCATAAGAAACTCATCTCAGCAGAGGTCGTCAAACAATTGGGATTGTCGACAACACCACACCCACAGCCATACAACATTGGGTGGCTTCGCCAAGGACGAGATCTTCGTGTCAGCCAACAGTTTCAATTATCATACGGCATTAAACCCTTCAAGGATGAGGTATTATGTGATGTTTCCCCACTCGATGTCTGTGATGTTCTCTTGGGCCAACCATATATGTGGATACGCCATGTTGTTTATGAGTCTCGACCCTGTAGTTTCATTATTACTTTGTGGGGTCATCTCTACAGAATACCAGAGGTAGTTCTGACTACTGTTCCACCTAAAAACATGCCGCAAGGTAGTATCTCATACTACAAAATTCAGCTTCTTCACAATCTGTTCAAAAGGAGAACAAAAGGACACTGCAACCACTACAGCCTTGCCCCAAGCACCTTCTACCCAACAGAAGTGGGTCGACAAGGCTGCAAAAAAGTGAAAAGATTCCTTCTGCACATCGTCCTCTCATGTATCTTGACTTGTTGAGCAGCCTCAATCGCAACAGGTTCGTGACAAATTTCCACAAACTGAGCAGCTCGACGTCTCCAGCAAGACAAGCAGCTCACTAAGATGCAAATTCAACAAATGTTTTTCCCTCTTCCCCAGGAACTCAACGCAATGGAGACCATTTCTTCCTAAGGAGGGAGGATTGATCCAGGTGGATATCGGTGGCCACCCACCTTTTCCAAATGGCTCAAAACGATTTTCTGGCAATTTTGGCAATTTACTATTTTTAGCAGTTTTTTCGGGTCCTGAACTTCCTGGGCCATTTTGAGGCCCTAAACGATGTTTTTTTGGGTATGTTGCTCTCGCAAAATATCATCTACTATGCTATTTTGTCTCGAGCATTGTAGGCCTCAGATAGTTCTTTCCAACGAGCTATCGTGCACCCTAAACAGAGATCGTATGCAAAAGTTACGACCCCGGGAAGTTGATGTACTAACTTACCCAAACGGGGCCCACATGACTTTTGGCGCTTCATATCCTAGGGTTAGGTTTTTGGATGTCTAAGACTTTTGGCATTCCCATTTATTGTAAAAGGGCCTTCAAAGCCTCATTGTAATCATCTTCTTGCGAATGCGAGTAGCCGTCACATCTCTTCTTAGAGATAAGTTGCCACCATTCTAATGAGTCTTCCACTCTGTATTTTTACAGTCTCTGTACATTTCTTTCATTAATAGAAATCGTGTATTACTGTATATTTGTGTTTATGGTTGCATCTCTGATACATTTCTGTTATATTATTGAATATATGCAATATCTCTATGCATTTCTTTATTATATCTCCGCTCTCATTTCGTGCCAAAAATAATCTGGATCATTCTCCCATCAAAATGTGCCAATTGTCAAGCAGCAACAACACCACAACCCTATCCCTAGAGTGATGTCAAGATCCTCAAATGTGACATTTTATCCTCAAGAGAAAATAATTGGGATTGCAAAGGGTTGGGTTAGGCCCTCCATTGTGTCTCCATGGGCCTCCAAAGGCTAGCATCATCGTCTGATGCATGGGCCAATGTATAACTTGTGGTCTTCAATCCCCAAGGAAGCCCAAGCTAGGCTTGCTCTTCCAAATTTTTCCATCAACTAGGTCCTACAAATACAATGAATATGACCTCCAAGGATCTCAATTCAAATGCATCATGATAAGTAAATCAAGTCAATAAAAGATCCATTTAAGCGTGTACAGCAAAAACTACCTCATCAAAATAAACAAAAGTGCTCAAAGACCCTATGCAATTTTACAAGTATAGGTATGGGACGGTTGACCAAGTGACCTATTGGGTAAATCATACCTCAAGTTTAGGAGTGTTTCCCAAGGGGACCCCTCTCTAAGATATGTGGACAAAGTGGCATGGATGGGGGAAAGACTCTTGGGCATGGGGCTCATGACATACAAGGTATCGTAGTATCTCATTTATGGGTGCCTTTGTATACGGTGTGTTGCACCTTCAATGCAACCTTTTTCTAAGACCATTTATTGCCTTTCATTCTTTTAATATGTTTCCAAGTTGAAGCCAAGGTGGGGATTCTACCTAAGAATGAAAAATATTTCCCACCTTAACTCTACCCTAGTCACATCATGTTTCCCCAAGTTGAAAAGAATGTGTGGGTCTTCTACCTAAGCATGGAAAATATTTCCCACACATGCTTCACCTTGGTTGGCATTTTGTATTAGTTATTTTTTACGGGTCCCGTCAGTTTCTTATGAGAGAAATTTTGTTGTCCTTAGGATCCATGGGTGAGAATATAGAAGGTTCATGATTGGATTTTATCTTTTTCCAACTACAACCCTTTGGGCCTTCAACCCCTTCTTCCCATGAAATGAGGGACAATCCCTTCTTGGGTCAGTACACCCGAAAATACCAACACATAAGGATATGAGGGGATGAAGTGTGGAAAGTTACAAGTATGGTTGGGAATGGCACGGTGAATCTTCAAGAGGACCTCCCAATAGAAAACTTATCCCCAAGGGTGACCCACTTACTAGGGAGAAATGTCAACCACCAAGGTAAAACAAGGCAAAGAGCATAATTTCCAAGTAGATGTTACATAATCAAAAGTAGTTTTAAATGCAACAAACTCAAATACCTCAAATATTTAAATGACACTCACCATAATATGGAGAAAGACACATTGTCTTCTAGAATCCATCTGATGTGTTGGATACCCTCATGATGAACCTGGAACTATGGTGGCAAGGCAGATCTATGTCTGTGTAAGTGGACACTGCTGGTTAATTTGTCTCTCAGTACTCCATGCCTGAAACCTAAGGGACTCAAAACATTATCTCCTTTTTTATCCCTAGGAAATGGGGATAACATATGTCTCCTACTTGGGGGCATGTACTTGTCGTAGAGTGCATGAGAACTGAAGCATCTTCTGGTGGACATGTGCCTACACTAAAACATAAAATTGTAAAATCCAGGGTGGTTCTGTCACCCTTCGTCCATATATATCAAATCTCAAAATAACAACTAATATAGAAAGAAAAAATTTCATTATTTCAAAATTTTCTAAACTAAACATGTAATATGATGAAAGAAATATGCAAGTGGAGAAAAATTAAAAATGAAATACAACTAAACTACCATGAGAAATCAAGATGTAAATGAAATGAAAGAAAAATGGCCTACCTACTTACCTAGAGCTTGGGCCCTAAAGAAGTCAAATGTATTGAATTTAGGGTCGGAGAAGAGACCCATCCACTGGTAATGGCATCTTTCTCTCATCCAAAGCTGTCAAGTAGTACTTCTCTTTCTCGGACTTGTTCTTGATTATGTAAGGACCAATCCAAGTGTTGTCATCCTTCTACTCATATTTAGGCTTTCCCTTCCTCTTTCCCCACATGAACGCAAGAATTCCTTTACTATAGTTTATTTAAGGTATATTCTCGATGTAAGGATAGGATGGAGGATTTGTATTAACTGCATATTCGATGGATTTCTCACGTTCTTTGTTCTCTGTATCTTCTTTCTTCAATATCTAGATGAACCTTGGCTCTTTTCTCTAGAAATTTTCAAGATTCTCCTTGTACTCATTTGTCCTTGGGAGTAATGTATCTATGCAATCCTCTTGTATTAAAATTAGGTCTCGTGGATCATACTCAATGGTATCTAGAACCTCATCAAAGTCACACTCACTTTTGTAATCAAGACCATTGGGGTCCATCACATTCTTTTCATCCTGCTATATACTATATAACATCTCAAAAGTGTCATCTCCCATGGGAATATTTGCATGGGTGAGATCCATACTGAGAAAATATCCAAGAGAAGTGTACCAAATTCTTGATAGAAGCATTCCCCAAGCATCTAGAACGTCAATCACTACTATATTCATAAGGATGTTGATATGAAGGAAATCAATCAGGTAAAATTCAACATATTCACATATCGCATAAACCTTGACCCTTTTATAATCCGTGTCACAAACATTTCCATATGGTTGTTGGAAGATTGGTTGTTGTCTTTGATGTCAACCCTAGTCATTGGTTGTAGTCATTGATTTCAACCCTAGCCATTGGATTTTGGAATCCACAGTTGATCGAAGTAGATAGACATGGAGGAAATTACACATGCATATACAACACCCATGGATGGATATTATAAGTCATGTTGTTTCTGGTGGTATGTGGCACGTCACGTGGATCCTCACGATTGAGGAGAAATGATTTTTTGAAGATGACAATGTGAATTGAAGAAAAAACTACATGTCGGCCCTAATCTTAAAAGGAAGTGGAATAAAGGGTATAAATACAAATCATTATACATCCATTTTAAAGACACACAAGTTTGTTAATGAACAAGGAGATATAATTCTAACTTCAGAGGAAACATGAAGTAAAGAAGGTTGAATTTCAAGGGAGGATGAAGTCTTTTAGTGATGTGTTCTAAGGTATGTTATTTATAGGTCATCTTACCATTTTCTCCATAAATTTGTTTATAGAATGCTTCAGATGGTGAAATTTGGAGACTATTGACAATACATATCTAGGTACTTGTGGTAAAAGTTTCATCTATTTATTCGCTATACGTTTGGAGATACACTCTATGGAAGATAGGGTTTTTGACTAGTCCTGAATCTAGTCATAAACAGGTGTTCGGGATAAAAAAAAAGTCATAACGTCTTCATAGAGAATCCAAATGAAGTGAGACCAATTGAATTGGAAAGAGTATTGGCTTTGGTTTCTTGCGTATGAATTTCATAATCTTATGTTAAATATTGAGCGTGGGGCATTCTGTACAAGTTTGATCTCCTGAATAAACCATAATTGAATAAGTTCTACCATTTTCTCTATAACTCCTTTTCTAGGAGGATTCAAGGAGTAAAACTTGGAGGGGTTTTATAGAATACATTGAGTAATATTATCTACAGGATCATAGTATTCCAATAAGTGAATAATTGTAGAAGTTTAATAAGTCTCAGGAAGCATTATCGGGCTTTATGTGATGGTTGGTTGATGGTGATAATTTAATGTAAGGTTTTATTATCTCTCATATATTTTTGGGTGGAAGGAAGGGGAAAGGATGGAGAGATCAACCCACTCTTGATATTGTAGGATTTTATATTCCTTTTGGAGGTTTATCCCTCCCTTTATATTTGGAAGTTGTAGCTTTCCTTGGAATTCATTACTTCCCTTGAACAATAACTATTGATTATTTCTCATATATTGTGTATGGTGTATTGTGGTGTATTGGTGTAACTCTTCTACTATTGTTCATTGATCATTGGATATAATTGAATATATAATCTGGTTGAAGTATAAGTTGAAAAAGTTTTTAAATTGTACTTGATACTAATTCACCCCCCTTTCAGTATCAACAATTGGTGTCAGAGTGGGTTACCTTCAGTACAGTTTAACCACTGGAAGGAAGATCCTAAGAAGAAATGGAAGACAACATTCCAAATGGGATTCCCCCATTTGATGGAAGAAATTTTGAATATTGGAGTAATAGAATGGAAACTTTATTGAAAGCTCTTGGGGAAGATGTTTGGTTCTCAGTTGCTTCGGGATACAATGCTTTGAAGAAACCAAAGACTGCAACTCAGAAGGAAGCAAGAAGGAACAACAAATTGGCAATAGATACCATCCTAGCTGGATTGACAGATTCAGTGAAATCCAAGGTGGGATCATGTGCACCAGAAAAAGAGATTTAGGACAAGCTACAATACCTTTATGCAAGGGAAGAAGCAGAAGAATAAGAAGAAGAATTTGAAGCAAATTACAACGTCTCGGATTTCAAAAAAGGAAATAGAGGTGAGTTATTTTGCTTTAATTGTGAAGGAATAGGAAATGTTGAATTTGAATTTCCTTATCCAAGGATTGAAAGAGATGATACTGAATAAGAAAAATCCAATGAAAAAGAAGAAAATCATGAAGCATAAATGATTCAACAAGAAGATGAGAATCTTAAAAAATTGAAGCATGTTGAGATTGAAAATAGCAAGCTCAAAAATCATGCATAGAAAAGTAAGAATTGAATTGGGTAGTTGTAAAAAGACAATTGAAAACTTGAAGAAACAAATAGAAGACTTTGAGAAACTAAGAGAAGAAACCATTTCCTTGAAAACTCTACTCAAAGAAGCAAGAAGAATAGGAGAAGTAAGGAATGTCCAAATGATGAAGAAAGAAGAAGATTGTGAGAAACTTGAACAAGAAGTTGTATCATTGGGGAAGAGATTAATAAACTCTCAAGTTCCAAAAGAATTAACACATCTTGGATGCATGGGTGAAATTCATACAAAAATGATGCAAATACCAACAAGAAGGTTGAAGAAATCTCTACACAGACAGTTGATGAGAAGTGGACCAGGATACAAGAAAGAAGGAATGATTGCAAAAGAGATGAATATCCAAGAAGACCACCTGGCTTCAGAAATCACAAAAGCTTCAATCAATATGAAGGAAACTACAGAAGAGTAGATCATGAACCCAGATGGACTACATCACAAAGAAGGTCACTTACTCCTAGGTATCAAAATTTCTTTCTTAGTCATTGTTATACTTGCAAAAATTTTGGACATAAGGAAATTAATTTCATAATAAATGAAAGGAACAACTATGAAAGAAACATGAATGGTGTAAATAGAAGATATGGAAACAATCGTGGATTTGTCAACAAAAGTTATAATTCATTTTCCCCATTGATGGAAAAAAATATTGTATTCTACAAATGTAATTATCTTGGTCACAAAGCACGTGATTGAAGATATATGAATGAATATGCTCATATGCCAAATGTCCCTATGCCAACCACAGTATGGAGAAGGAAAGAGATTCCAAACAATGAACATTGACGAATATCATTGACCACTGAAGAATGTAAAGAAGAAGATGAATGGTACATAGATAATGGGTGTTCTTCACACATGATCGGGGATCAAGGAAAATTTCTTAGCTTGAAGAGAAAGGGTGGAAATGTTGCATTTGGAGATGACTCATCTTCCAAAATACTTGGAAAAGGTGTAGTAGAGATTGGAAGAAAAAATGTAAAAGAAAAGAATATCCTATTGGTTGAATACTTGAAGAAGAATCTACTTAGTGTTAGTAAAATGTGTGATCAAGGATATACTCTCACGTTTGACTCATAAATATGAAAAATCAAAGAAGAAGGTTCAGGAAGATTGGTTTCAACTGAAACAAGAAGACTAAGTAACATATACATCCTAGATCCACTAAAAATATCCAAGGAAGAAAGAGACCATAAAAATGAATTTTTATTAAGTGCTATATGTTCAAGGGGAGTAGCCAGAAAGAAGAGAGTTACCTTTTGCCAATAAACTCAGGGGGGACAGCCCCACCCTTTTCCATTGATGTCAAAGGGGGAGAGAAACTAGGAGCATGAGGACAAGGGGAGCATGAGTGTTGTCATCAATAACAAAGGGGGATATTTTTGGAAGATTGGTTGTTGTCATTGATGTCAACCTTAGTCATTGGTTGTAGTCATTGATGTCAACCCTAGCCATTGGCTTTTGGACCCCTTAGTTGATCGAAGTAGATAGACATGAAGGAAGTTACACATGAAGATACAAAACCCATGGATGGATATTATAATTCATGCCACTTTTAGTGGTATGTGGCACGTCACGTGGATCCTCACGATTGAGGAGAAATGAATTTTTGAAGATGACAATGTGAATTGAAGCAGGAACTACATGTCGACCCTAATGCTAAAAGGAAGTGACATAAAGGGTATAAATACATATCATTATACATTAATTTTAAAAACACACAAGTTTTTTAATGAACAAAGATATATAAGTTGAATTTTAGAGGAAACATGAAGTAAAGAAGGTCGAATTTCAAGGGAGGATGAAGTCTTTTGGTGATGTGTTATAAGGTATGTTATTTACAGGTCATCTTACCATTTTCACTATAACGTTTTTTTCTAGAATGATTCAGATGGTGAAATTCAGAGGCTATTTAGAATACATATCTAGGTACCTTTTGAAAAAAATTCATCTCTTTATTCACTATAGTTTTGGAGATACACTATGTGGAAGATAGGGTTTTTGACTAGTCCTGAAGCTAGTCATAAACATGTGTTCCGGATAAAACAATCATAAGGTATTCATAGAGAATCCAAATGAAGTGAAACAAATTGAATTGGAAAGAGTACGTAATTTAGTTTATTTCGTATGAATTTCATAATTTTATGTTAAATATGGAGAGTGGGGAATTCTGTACAAGTTTTCTCTCCTGAATAAACCAGAATTGAATAAGGTCTACCATTTTCTCTATAACTCCTTTTCTGGGAGGATTCAAGGAGTAAAACTTGGATAAGTTTCAGAGAATACATTGAGTAATATTATGTACAGGATGATAGTATTCCAAGAAGTGAAGAATTGAAGAAGTTGAATAATTCTCAGGAAGCATTATCAGGTTCTATGTGATGGTTGGTTGATGGTGAAAATTTAATGTAGAGTTTTAATATCTCTCATATATTCTTGGGTGGAAGGAAAGAGCAAGGATGGAGAGGTCAACTCACTCTTGATATTGGAGGATTGTATATTCTTTTTGTAGGTTTATCCCTCCCTTTATATTTGGAAGTTGTATCTCCCCTTGGAAGTCATTACTTCCCTTGAATAATAACTATTGATTATTTCTCATATATTGTGCATGGTGTATTTTGGTGTATTGGTGTAACTCTTCTACTATTGCTCATTGCTCATTGAATATAATTGAATATATAATCTGGTTGAAGTATAAGTTGAAGTTTTTTTTTAATTGTACTTGATACTGATTCACCTCCCTCTCAGTATCAACAATGGTCAGGTCATATTTAAGCCAATTTTCTCCATCACCTTCAAGGACATGACATTGTTTGAGGCCCTGAAGTCTAGCATACAATTGTTTAAGAGAAGTTCATTCTTGCACAAAGAAATATAGAAGGGAGGGATATTGTCCCTTTGTCGATCAAGATACATGGTGTTCAATATTATTGGAGGGTCCTCCTTCTCAGTTGGTACCTATGATAACTTCAATATTTACCTCCTTACAAAAGGAATTTTGCACATATCTATTACAAGGACCATCATATTCAACTTACCAAACATGGATGCAACGTATATGTTTGACTGTATATCGTCCTCTATTGGAGTTGGCTTTAGAATAAACTCATGAACTAAAGGTGGAAGTGGTGGGACCACCTTCTCTATAGATGGAGGGGAAACAATTTCTTTTGTGTGAAGTAGAGTGGAAAGTTATGATGGAGAAACTAAGGTATTATTTATTATAGTGTATGTAAAAACTTCCCTCTTCCTAAATTCCTTTCTCTAATCATCTATTAACTGATTCAACCTGGATTCATCCCTCTCTTGATCCTTTTCTTATGGCTTCATCAATCTGTTCCTATGTGATGTCTTCCTCTTGGAAGTTACATATCATGTCCCTGAAGTCAATGTTATCATGAGGGTCTTCATCTCGTTGGGGACATTCCTCCTCTTGGTGGGCTTCTTGGCATGGATAAAACCATGGTGCCTCTTCCATATTGACCATTCCAACTGGATTCAAAGTGTCAGGAGATTTTACCTCTTGTTGAGGCATTGGCTTCAACCCTGTGGTATCTCTCTATTTTCTAGCAAACTGTGGTCTAGAGGCAAAATGATTTTTTTCCATGGTGGTCAATCATCCCATGATCTGAATCTGAGCTTAGATAAACTAAGTACTCATCTGGTCTATCTTCTAAGTCAAGAGAGAAATTGGGTCTGGAGCACTACTATTAGAAGATTTAGTCTTTGCTTCTGTCTTAGCACAAGGATACTAAAAGGGGTCAACCTTGGAGTCAATAATATTCTCTTCAATTTATGCATTGTACTCTTTGTATTGAGCTAAGGTGGTGGGATTCTTGTCCTTTATGATGAAACTGAATTCCCCATTGAAAGAATTCATGTAAAGGAGATGAACAGTTTCATATATAGGACGTAGATATGTCAATATTTGATTGTACAACCTATAAAACATGTTGTCAAATTCACTCACTATATCATTCTCCTTCTTCTTTATCTGATTGAATTGGGCCACAAGCATTCTATTGTCTTTATTCGTTTTCCATATGTTCTTGAATAACTTGGAAAATTCTTCATAAGATGATATGTGATTATCAGGAAGACCTTTGAACCATCTTTGCACATATTGAGTTAATGATGAGAATAGTATCTTCATTGCTATATCCTCATGTTCTACTTCTGTGTTTTTGATGTCTTGGCCCATGGCATAGAGGTGATCATCAAAAGTGATCACATTATTTCCTGGAAACTTTGGAAACTGTTACACATCAAATTTCCACACCTAGGTACCTCACCCTAAGTGTGGCAAGTGTCATAAAAGTGTTATATGCACCTTGCTAAGTGTCGCATACACCTCAACATCATGAAATAACATATGTCACAATCCATAGTCAATATGGAGGATAAATATATTATATGAAGGTCAAAATACTATGTGCACATGAATTAATTATTAATATTCATGAAAAGGAAATTAATTTAGTGTGAGAATCCACCTCACATTTGGTTTCCTATTTTTAAGGGGAGGTTGAGGATCTCATGGATGGTTGAAATACTTCCTACTTAAAACCCTTGAGAGATATTTCCTCCCTAAAATCCTTAAGAGATATTTTCTCCCTAAATATCTTGGAGATCCCATTTTAGTGGATCTGATGAGTGATCCTCTCCATGGTGGTTAAGCCTCCAAATCCTATATAATGAAGGCTTTGCATCAAGCAGGAAGGAATATTTGAGGTATCAAACTTATGATATTGGGAGAAATCTTTTGGATATCAAACCTATGATCTTGGGATCATCGTGCAAGGGTTGGAAGAGGAGAACTTGGAGAGGTTGTTGCAATTGCATATACAGATTGCAAGTGTTTTTTTAATGTTCTCATTAATATATGCTTGGCCTATTTCCTTCTAGTTTATGTATCATTAAATATTATTGTCTATTGTAGATGAATTTTCTTAATCTAGTATGCTAGAGTAGGAGTTTCCTTGTGCCTCTTTGTTGTCAGTGTTTTGCAAGTATCAAGCTGTGAAAACGAGTTTGGAGATCAAGCTCAAATTGGAGCAACGAGGAAAAACACTAGAAATAGGTAAGATCACTTTTCCTCCTCTATTTTCAACTAGTTAAGAAAATCTCAAAGGGATGTTAGTGTCCATTTGCATCTTTTTTTCTCGTTATTAGGGGTCTAGAATACGAGGGAAGATCCACCTATCTGCAGGGGTTTTTCTGTAACAAAAATTGGCGACTCCACTGGGGAAGGACATTGAATTGTCTTTCCTTGGATCATCTCTACCTTTTTCCAACTTTTAGATAATTTTTTATTGTTTGTTCCAGATCTATTTCATTTCTCCCCTCTTCATTGACAATTTCACAAAATTCTCGAAATTCTGGGTGAATTTTTCTTAATTTTAAGCCTTTGTTCTGAGTTTTTTGGAAGGGTAGCACTCCCCTAGAGTGTATATCAGAGCATTTATCTGTAATCAGTGCTCCCCTCCAGTGTATATCAGAGTGATACAATCCTTTATACCCTTGAAAAATAGAGCGTTGATCCCCTTTTTTGGTGATTTTTTCCCTTTTTTGCTCATTTTTTCTTAGCCCTTTGTTGGAGGTATTTTGCCCAGAGTTTGTACTTTGTCTTGTGGCTTTGTTTCGTTTTATTGTTTTTTGAAGAAACTCGCTATTTATTTTAGTGTATCTTTGAAATAAAAAAAATTGATTTTCTTCCTTTGCATTAGATTGGGGGGATCTTTTCATTTGGAGTAGCGAAATTGCATGGTTTTTGGCATTTTTTGGTCTTGAATCGTGTATTGGTGTATAGTCTCTTTGGCTCATTTCTTGAGGATCTTCATATCGATGAGTTTAATAAAAGTTTGGGAAATTATGCATCTAGGAATGATAAACATTTTCTCCTTCTCATAATATAGATTTCATCAAATTGAAATATTTGCATTCTCATCTCTTTGCATTGTTTAGAGTCGGTCAAAACATTATTTAGTCCATGCCATTTTCCTCTTGAGTAACAACAACTTAATAAAATTTACTTGTTAATTAAATCTACATAGAAACTTTTGTTTCTAGGTTTCCTTGCAACCTACATTAGATTAGTTGTAGGGCTTTGGAATAGGTGTGAAATATAACTTTACAAAGTTGTAAACAAACATAGAATCTTGAGTTAGGGGGAGGTGAAATCCATTTACTACATTGTATCCTGGGAAGCCCTTCTCACACAAGGGTCAATCACGAGGTCGCATTAATACCAACAAAGTTACTAACCCTTCTTTGTTGGTCTTGGTGTAGTGGTTACATGTATTATTGGGGGTCACTTGAGAAAACAACCATTTGCAGGCCTTCTCAAATTGATTTCAAGCTCAATTACCCTGCCCTTGTGTGTATATCAGATTGTTGAATGTTTCCCCAGGCATCATTGTTGTATTTGGTAACCTTAGTGGTCTTTCTTTATGTTAAGAACCAAATACCAATATAGCATAGAAAAACCTCAGAAAAAGTACTCAACGCCTTGAAAAAGAGATAATTTCAGATAATAA
>SNQJ01S0165906.1:3214-16542 GCA_010110895.2 Picea sitchensis | reverse complement strand
ACAAGACAAAGTGTAACCCTCAAAGGTCATCCTGATGGCCAGACTAGGGGAGTGGGATGGATGAGCGGGGTATAAGATGTAAATGTGACAAGATGGTGGGAGCGGACGATGGCTCTGCAAATCCCCTTTGGTGGCTAACCAAAGCCCATGAATATCAACTTGCTAAGTCACCNGTATTAGTGTAAGATCCAAGCAGTCATCATAAATGAAAGGAACCTAATGCATATATAAGAAGGTTATAACAATCAAATATGACACATACCATGATACCTCGGACCAATTAACTCATGGAGCAAGAGTCCTCTCTGATGCAAGTCCAGGCCAGTGGTGATGGAAACTGTTACTGCTGATAGGACAAATCTGACGAAGAAGAAGAAAGATGGGCCCTCCAGGGCCAAGCTCAAGTCAATCTCGCTCTCGGTACTCCATGTCTGGAACCATGTGGGCCTCGAGACATGATCTCCTAGTTATCCCTAGATATCGGGGATAACAGGCTCAATCCTTAAGGTTTTTACCAGTCCTTCTTGGACTCTGACCTTTGTTACCAAACTGGTTAAGGCAATTTCACCTCATAACTTGGATGAGGATTTGCATATCCTGCAAACTTTCCATTTCAACACAAGGAGATTTCACAAGGTTTAAGGCTCCCTAACTACACAAAGACCCTCCTCAGGCATCAGGGTATTTCACTGTCAATTCCTTGGTGAAGATTTTTGATATCTTGCAAGATTTCCATTTAAAAGTTTGTAGTTCCATAGGATTACACCCATTATTGTCATCACTCATCTAGTGAAGGTTTATATCCTGCAAGCTTTCCATTTCAAAGTCTTGCAGATTTCACAGGGATACACCCTACCTCTGCACTGCTTACTTGGTTACATAAATCTATCAGGCTAACCGTGAAAAAAAACATGCATAACCAATTGATGAATTGTTAGATAAGCTCCATGGTTCAGTTTATTTTTCGAAGATTGATCTTCGCTTGGGATACCATCCGATTCGTGTGAGAGAACAAGACATCCACAAGACGACCTTCGGGTGCCATTATGGGCACTATGAGTTCTTAGTTGTGCACTTTAAGCTAACTAACGCACCAACTACCTTCCAATATTGCATGAATCGTATTTTCAACAAACAATTGAGAAATTATTTGCTGGTTTTCTTTGATGATATACTGATCTATAGAAAAACTTGGGAGGATCACCACAAGCATTTGGATAAAATTTTAAGCATCATGGAGGAACAATCTTTGTACGCCAAAGAATCTAAATGTGAATTTGGGATGCTAGAAGTCTTATACTTGGGACATATTATTGGGGAGAAGTGGGTACATGTTCATCAAGAGAATATACAAACCATTTTGGATTGGCCAACACCCAAGACAATCACAGAGCTACGGGGATTCCTTGGCATTTTCACCTACTATAGGAGATTTGTTAAGGGGTTTTCACAACTTTATGCACATTTGACTGATCTAACCAGAAAGGGTGCATTTAAGTGGACTGAAGCAACACAAAAAACATTTGATAAATTGATGAAGGTCATGAGCTCGTGTCCAGTCTTAGCATTACCATATTTCTCATAGTCATTTATACTAGAGTGTGACGCATCAGAAGAAGGAATTGGGTTCATCCTCATGTAGAACAAGCATCCTATTGCCTTTGAAAGAAGAAAACTATGAGGACCCAAGTTATTATATACCATATATGATAAGGAGATGCTAGCTATCATGCAATGTGTGCTAGCTAAGTTAAGGAAATACTTGGTTGGAGCCAAATTTATAGTTAAAACCGACCACAACATCCTTGAGTACTTTTTGGAGCAAAAAGACCTCAATGAAAGACAATAGAAATGGGTGAGAAAAATCTAGGCCTATGATTTCAACATAGATTTTGTAAAAGGGAAAAATAATGTTGTAGCAGATGTCTTGGCTAGGAGACCTTCAGCTTACACCATGTCAGGAATATCAGTTGAGTGGAAATCACATCTCTTGGTGGAGTACTCCAAAAATGAGTTTGCATGTGAGTTGATGGATGGTCAAATTCAGGATGATTAGTTTCGGATTTTGGATGACCTTATTTACTATAAGGGAAGGATTTATGTCGTACCCGAATCTAAATTCAAGGAAAGGGTGCCAAGGGTGTTCCATGATTCACCACTAGTGGGGCACCAAGGGTTCCTCAAGACTTACAAGCATATTAGAAAGAGGTTTGTGTGGAAGGACCTTAAGGAGGATGTCACACGCTATGTTAGAGAATGCACAACGTGTTAGCAGAACAAGGTTGAGTATACTCACCCGACAGGATTGTTGCAACCACTTCCCATTACAACACATAAATGGGAAAGCATATCCATGGATTTCGTCACCGGTTTGCCTAAGGTGCAGGCAAGGATGACATTTTTGTAGTTGTGGATTGCTTGACGAAGTTTGCACATTTCTTTGTCATATCCATGGAGTACAGTGCATCTTAGGTAGAAAAATTGTTCTTCCAAGAAGTCTTCATATTGCACGACTTACCCCATAATATCGTGAGTGACAGGGATAAAAAGTTCATGAGTTCTTTCTGGCAGGAGTTATTTAGGCTTGTTGGCATCGAGTTGACACCTAGTACAAGCTATCACCCATAGACTGATGGAAAAACTGAAATAGTCATTAAATGGGTGGAGGGATATCCCAAGAATTATGTGGCAGGACAACAAAAAACATGGATCAGGTGGCTTCATTTCGAGGAATATTGTTATAACACTACCCATCACAGGTCCATAGGCATGACACCCTTTAGGGAAATATATGGTTATGTGATCCGAAATGGATCCGGACTGATGAATGGGAGTAAGAATTGGTATTTATAATATTAAATTGATAAAAAATGAAGGTCAATAAACTATGTAAAGCAATGTAAAATTTGAAAAGTATGATAGGACAAAAATGAGAACTTGAGAGGAAAATGAAGAATTAAATGTAATTGAATAATTGAACATGAGAGAAGGTTGAGGTATGGGAAACGAAGGGTCAGGGTTGTCGGCCTTCCCCTTACTCTCCCTATTTCTTCCCTCACTGTCATTTGCAAAGGGTCTTTGGCCATGAGAGAAAGAGGCAAATTAATCCATGAATGCAATGTAACCATATATTTCCATAATGAAAAGATTGTGCCCCATTTGAATCTGGTTTTTCCCTTTTGGGTTTCCAGTGAAAAACTTCTGAGTTCATTGGTTATTGGTGGTGTTTGATTTCATTATGTTGAGAATTATAAGTTTGGTGTCTACGTCATATAGGAGATGAGAAATGCATTCCCATGTGTTTTTAATGGATGTCTATAATAGAGTTTTAATGGAAATGAATAATCACGATTTCTCTCAAATGTCCATCACGCTTTTTCAGTGAAGTCGAATACAAAGGGATATTGAAGCTTGTTTGTTGGTCAAGTTTATCTCTCCTGGGGATCTAATTAAATTGGTAATGCAATTTTTTCTATAAGGACTATATTCCTCTCTGCCAAGGCAATTGAATTGTTCGTGGGATGATTAATTTCTCTTGTTGGATGATCATTTTATTTTCCTATCGACATAACTCTATCCAGTCTACTTGAACACCGATGGGTCGAATTATTTAATGTTGGGGTGTCTAAATTAATTTCCAAGTCGAGTTTGAACCTAATGGGTGAATTTACTTTATCAAAATCGTTTTTAAATGTGCCCAGATGTTTGTAAACATTGTTGGGAAAATTATTTTACTCCTTCGAATTATAATTTCAGTCCCACGGTCGAGTTACTTTTGCTAAGTCGATTTAACAACTTCTGGGTCAAGTTGACACTGTCTGGGTCGAGTTACTTTTTCCTAGTCGACTTATACTCATATGGTCGACTCTTTATCAATCGATTTCCTTCCTAGTCGACTTATACTCATCTGGTCAACTCCTTATCAGTAAATTTCCTTCCTGGTCGACTTACACTCATATGGTCGACTCCTTGTCGGTCGATTTCCTACCTGGTCGACTTACACTAATCTGGTCGACTCCTTGTCGACCGATTTCCCATTTGGTCGACTTGATTTTCGATGGGTCATATTATTGAATTGACGGTCAGACTGTTTCAATGTTGGTCGACTTTACTCAGTTTGGTTGATTTCTACTTGCTTGGATGAGCTATAATTTTGTTTTGAATTTTGTAAAAGTTGCTTGATGTCTTAGAATTTGATGCTAGGATTTAAATGTTTTTGGATGTGTATAGATGATGCCTGGATGTTTTTTTATAATGTGGTTTGCCCAATCCTCCCTTCAAACATTTTTGTTCACCATTTGTTTCCCATTTCTCCCTTTGAACATTTATCTCCACTACCAGTCGACCCGACTCATTCGTTGAGGAGTTCACTTGTTTTTTTGTCGACACATTTCATCGGGCTATATTTCTCCTTTGTTATGTGGTCGACTTCACTTTCTGGTCGACTATTATTCATTTTGCTTTGGTCAATTAGGTGTTCTCTTTGATCAATTCATCTTCTTAGATGAGCATGTGCATGGTAATAGAGTTATGAGCATGATTACAAGCCATTAGGAAACAACCTATCAAGAGTAGATACCTGAGATTGGATGCCCCCTTGAGAACAACGAATTACCACTATTGCATTTGGCATCTAATTTTCTCATGCATAGATTGTCTAAAACATAGGGGATTATTGTCGATTGTTTCCATTGGTTGCACTAAAAAAAATGCATTGAACATTGCAGTCGAGTCAGAGAACTAAGTGATTGATGTGTGCATGTTACAGAGCTTGAAGACCTTTCCAATCAAAGAAAAAACTCTATATATAAGATTGAGACAGAGATCATAAATTAAATTTCCACAGAGTATCCATGTTGGTGAAGTGAGTGGGCCATATGTCCCTCGTTTACAGATCATTATGATTCACTCACCTTCATGGAGATTGCTCTTGGGGATAGTAGGGCTCCTATGGCTAGGGACTGGATACAGAAAAGTCAGGATATACTTAAAGAACTTAAATACCATTTGCAGAGGGCTTAAAACCATCAAAATATCTACACATATAAAAACATAGTGGAGCACAACTTTGAGGTAGGGGACTTGGTATATTTGAGGCTACATCCATATCGTCAGTCATTTATCAAGAAAAATGGCGTGGAGAAACTCAAGCCTGATTTATATGGCCCATACAAGGTGAGTAGAAGAATTGGGGAGGTAGCGTATGAGGTTGAATTGCCACTTGGGAGTAAAATCCATAATGTATTCCATGTGTCATGTTTGAAGAAGGATTTAGGCCAACAACTGACTGTCACTGAGGAGATACCACCAGTTGATGAGGAGGGCCAATTGATTCTAATTCCTGAAGATATATTGGAATTTGTGGAGAAGAGGTTGAGAAACAAGAGCATCAAAGAATATTTGATCAAGTGGAAAAATTTACCAATTGAGGACGCTTCTTGGAAGGGTGAACAAACCTTGTAGCATTTAGAATCAGAATTGCTTATGGACAAGCAATTTCAAGCAGGGGAGACTTTAAGATCCCCTTCCATATGACCAAGGCACTTGAAGACTTAGTATCCTAGTTGTTCCCTCTAGGCTATAGTCTCATCTAAATGGGGACTAAGGTGGGAAAAATATGTCATTGAGGAGCTAAAGTCAAATAAGGAAAAAGTGACATTGGTAAATAAGGAGATATAAGTTAAATGGCTAATGTGAGATAATTAAAGAAAATAATTTAGAAGCAAATCAATAATCTAAGTGAGGAATTAGAAGTTGGACTATAAAAGAGAATGAGGGCACCCCACTTCCTCATTCTTGATCATTTTTCACTTGCATCTTTGAGCTCTGGCAGCTTGAGAGTTTTGAGGGTTTTGACTAGATGAACCTTAGAGATCGACACAAGGGTGAAAGATCCCTCCTTTCCTGGTCCAATCTTGGCCAAGGTGGTGAAATATTGCACCCTTGTCATTTTATTCAATTCAGATCTACTTCAACTATTATTTTTTAGGAGGGGCGCACTGTTGGATGGTTTTCTGCAGGAAGGGTGCACCATCCAAGATAAGGAAGATAGATTTGGGTTCTAGAGGTGGGATATGGAAGAGATGCAATCTTGCATGTACTTTCCATACATGTGGTGACTTTATTTGGTATTCTTCAGGGTTTTTCTCCTTCAAAGACTATTATTATTAGAGTTGAGCGTGAAGACTGAAGGAGGGTGCACTTGGGGTTAGAGATCTATTGCATGAGGTCAGATATTGAATCTTTAGCAAGGGAGAATCATCTTATGAGACAACCGTCCTCTTCTTTACAAAAGATCAATATTTTTCATGGTGGTTTAAGGTCATATATGAGGAGATCAAATCTCTATGGGTAGCTACAGTCACTGAGGGCACAACTCAGCCAGAGAAGACAACAATTTAGAGGAAGGGAAATAAATTGATCTTGTAGATCTCTTGCATGCAACTTGTGAAGGTTATTGGGAGTCAAAATCTCTATTCTCTATTGTATTTTGGAGGTGCCATTAGTCACATCTACTATCCTTCTATACATTTTCCAGATTTTCTCTTCTATTGTATTGAGGTTAACAATATAATAAATAAATCCATATCCGAGTTTTGTGGCTATTCCTTGTTGTTATTTCTATTTGATTCATTGTTATTAGATACAATTCCACCGTGAAAACTATTTTGTGCTATAAAACTCAAAACCAAACCCCAACATGAGTCTAATAAGGCTATTGGTGCAAACTATTTGACAAAACACATCAACCAGAAAACCAAAAACTTAAATCATTCCACACAAATCTATTTGGGAATCTTACACAATACATTGGAATTCCTTGAAAGTTTTGAGTTTCTTGCCACCAAGAGTTGATAGAGTCCAAAAAGAAAGGATGATCAAGACAAAGGGATTCAAAACAGAAAAGATTAGGAGAAGGAATGGAAGGAAAAAGAAGGTCGAGCATGATGGGCCTGTGGTTGGAGTCGGGAAAGGGGAGAATGGAGGGGGAGAGGTGCAAGCCTACGAGAGGGAGAGAAACAAAGATAAGAAAATGATCGAGATTGGAGGCAAGTTGATGGACCCCAGATCTGTGGTTGCTCCAGGCGAAGGAGCCATTGAAAAAAGGCAGGTCAATGAGATTAAAATTGGTAATAAGGTCTTTGAAATGAGTGGAGGATTGGCCAAGGTGATGGGTGCCTCCTTTTTTTTTTGTCTAGAGAGGTGATAAGATTGAGATATCCCCCGATAATCCAATGGATGTCTCTGATAATAGTTTTAAGACTTTGGATGGAATCAAGAAAAGAGTCTTTGGCAGAAATTGCAGTTGGGCCATAGACATTAGTGATGTAGCTAGAGGAAGGAGATCCAAAGACTTGAAAGTATGAAGGTCGAGTTCATTCAACTCCTTATCTTCACCATCTTTCGAGTCACATTTATTCTCACCTTCTTGCTACATATCTGTGTTCGATTCCTTTGGATCTGCCGAGTTCTGGTCCAAAATTTTTCTGCACTTTAGTTGCTCTTCTTGGTTTTCCTCTAAGGGAGGAGCCATCAAAATGTGAGTTTAAGTTCTTGAGTTAGAAGGCTGGACTTGCTTAATTTCCTCTTAGGGAGTCTAAAGAATGTTGAATTTATTGGTAGTGGGTATTTCTGGTTGCTCAAAAAGAGGGGCCTATTTTCTGTTGTTTCATAGTCTTATGTTGATAGTTTCAAAACCCTCCTCATCTTTGGATTGATGGGTATTTTCAAGATCCTGTAGACGGTTAAGTGGACAATCTCATAAGAGATGTCCATGCTCATGACACTTTATGTAGTGGAAAGGAATATGTTTGTAGTCAAGAGATTGGATCCATTCCAAATCCTGATATCGTAGGCATATTGAGTTAGGGAGAGCTCTGGAGACATTTAGGTAGGCACAAATTCTGGCATATGAGGTATATCAAGATTTTTTTGTGACCTCAGATATTTTAACAAAGGATTCTAAGGTGTTGCCTATCCCTTCAAAGATTTCTTCTTCCCATAAATCAAAAGGCAAGGAGTATAATCTGATCCAGACTGGGGCTAGCATGTTGAAATTTTCCTAAAATTAGTTAGGGTTTGATTTACCATATCAATTTAACTACTTTTACGTTCTCATTTTTCCATAGACGATGCCACATCATTGTCACCCAATCATAGACACCTACATGTGCCACCCCTGAGCAAAATACACAAAGATCTATCCTGGGAAACCCTCTTGGAGAAGAAAACCTAGCAAAACTTCCTCAGTATAGATTTATCAACCAAGTAAAATGTTAGTACAAAGCTCTCTCAGAGAGAAATATCCCAGATAACCCTTATACTCAAAGGGAAACCCTACTACTATACTTGCGCCTTGTCACCAGAAGATACACCAAGTATTATACCAAGATATACACCAATAGATGCACCAAGGCACAATTCAAACCCTAGCGCATTGCCCTAGCAAGGTAGCGCATTAGAGAGAGACCAACCAAGAACAAGAGATGTGGCTTATCCTTCCTCAAGTAGCTGCAACTACAACTACAGTTCTCCACCAAACTTGCGATATAGCTGAGAGATTTATGATCACCAAATGAGTAAGGCGTCACCTTATTTATACTTATTCTGCCAGTGAACTTTTCCCATAGGGCCGACCTGCCTTTTATGGCAAATATAATTAACTTTGAATTTTTCTGACAGGGTCGACTTCTCATATTGTAAGTACAACATATAGTAGGCCTAATGGTTAAGAACATGTCATTCCTCCTAAGAGGTCACAAGTTCAAATCCAGAGGGGGTAGGGTATGTATACCTCCATAGACTTTACCAGGCAAATCACTGGGTGGAGGGGGTCTCATACATCAGTTTGGTGTCTGGCTTGGCCGTGACCTTAAAAATAGATTATTATTATTATTTTCTTGAGCCGACATTAAAAATATACTTTAGCATTATTCTTTTAGGGTTTTGACTTGATTAAATACAATAAGAACATCTTCTGCAACTACACAATACTTCAACATAGAGTACAATCCTATTTTTCTAGGGTAAATTTCTCGGTGCAGGGACGCAAAAATAAACTAGCTGAATTGAAGAAATAAGGGTCGTTGTCAAACACTCAGTCTTTATCCTCGAGGTTGGTAAAAATGGCATTGAAGAAGCCTTTTGACCCCAACTTGAGTGTGATCTCTCCTTTCGGTTTCTAGCAGGTTTGGATCCATCTTTTGAGGGACTTTTCTGAGGGCCAAATACCCATAAACTTGCCTATTACTGCATGGTCTATCATAAACTAAATATTTTGCTCGATTTTTGTAAATTTGATTTCATATTCTGGAATGGCATCGGTTTTAGGAAGACAACGTCCTTTTCCATGGATGTTTTTAGCTTCTGGCAGCTGCCCCGTAGCAGTAGACACAAAGCCTGACAGAGGATCAAATCTTTCGGCTCAGTTGCAACGTTTGAAGTTGTTTGTTTGTCGTTTTTCTTGTATGAAGAAACACTCATGATTGGCTAACGTGAGCCACCAGTCAAAGCATCATTGTAGGAGGGAGATGAGCTCCCCCTCCAACCGTCGCCATGAAAACTATGTGGTTAAAACTAGAAGAACAGGGAACCCTAGGTCAGAGCGCCCAGAAAAATCCAATGTCATATCGTGCAATTTTCAATATTACAATACATTTTAATATTTAATATTTTATTATTTGTACTACACATTTCTTTTTCTTTTTCTTTTTCTTTTTCTTTTTTTCTACCAAAATTTTTAACATGGTATTAGAGGAAGTATAAATATCAATGATGTTGCGAGAAGAATTTAGCAAATGATGATTCAAACAATATGGGTCGTCCATTATCTATTAATCTCATCCCCATTTGTAATTTAAAAATGTAAATAGCTAAACAAATGCTTGCCTTGGTTTAATTAATTTTATTGCATGACACATTACAATTTCAATTTTTAACTTCAAATATTTCTTTTTTTCCACATATTTGTCAACAATTCTATCTTATTATATGAACTCCCCCTTTCCACCATAATTTACCACAAATACTATACTCTATTTTTTTTATCTGATGGAATCAACAATTGGGCGGGCTCATACTCATGTGACATGAGGTCGATTCTGATTGCTACCAGTATGGCCTCTAGGCGTAACTCTGTAGTCCCATGTGCAATACACATAACATTGTAAGGTTCAAGCCAACTGGGCGGGCTCATACTCACGTGACACGAGGTTGATTCCGACCGCTACCACTATAACCTCCAAACATAACCCTACAGTCCCATGTGTAATACACATGGCTTTGCAAGGTTCGAACCAATGACATCACAATGAGTTCCTTAACATGCACTCTATTGCGAAGTGATCTACACCTCATAGACCTATACTCTATTTTATTATATGTACTACACACCTTTTTTTCTTTTTATTTTTTCTACCAAAACTTTTAGCATAGTATTAGAGGAAATATAAATATCAATGATGTTATGAGAAAAATTGAGCAAATGCTGATTCAAAGGATATCCATCATCTATTAATCTCATCTCCATTTGTAATGTAAAAATGTAAATAGCTAAACAAATACTTACTCAAAATAATTTAATTAATTTTATTACATATCACATTACAATTTCATTATAACATCAATTATTTTTTTCTTGAATTCACCTAAATTTTACATGTCTACAAAATTTCACTTAGAATTTAATGATATACCTAAACTAAAATCACATAAGCTAAAAATTAATACCATCAAACAAAAAAATGCAAACCCTAATGGGTCATCATAAAAATATAAACTAACAAATGCAAACCCTAATGGGTCATCATAAAAATGAGAAAACACAATCCCAACACAACATATTACAACTCTAGAAAAATACTACACCAAATTAATTAATAAAGCCCATTTTACATAACCCAATTTTGAAAAACAAACCAAAAACCTAAAAAGGAAAATCTCTAATCAAAGCCACTACCTTTGTCATGTGAACCCATGCTTATATTCTATTTTATGCTAATACATAGAGGAGACGCGCATTTAAACAATTTTCATTTAAAATTATTTTTTCATGACAATTCAAACTATAATGTCAGAAATCAATGTCATGTCCGTGATAGCCTTAATCAATTAGAAAAATACACACATAAAATTTTAAAACTATTAAAAATCTTTTTATTTTTTAAAATATGCAATTTAATAGGAGAACTTTGAAAAATATTGGCTTAACACGTTTTCTATTATGTCATAAAATCTTTCACGATACAACTCTTACAACTCTTTAAAATATACACGTAAAACCTGCTTTGAATGAATAAATAAAATAAATATTATAATCATTAAATAAGACGATACAACTCATACAATTTTTTAAAATAAATATAAACGTAAAATTTGCTTTGAATGAATAAATAAAATAAATATTATAATCATTAAATAAGTATAATAAATATTATAATCATTAAATAAGTATGCTTGCCTAAGTGCCAATAAAACTTCACAATTTTAAAAATAAATATTATAATCATTAAATAAGTATAAGTATGCTTGTCTAAGTGATAATAAAACTTCACATTTTTATAATTAATTTGTTAAGTTTTTTGAACTTGTGTAAGTTTCAAAAACTTAAATATTTTTAAGTATCAATAATATACTCATTAAGAGTTCAACATGTCATTTATGGGAATTTGATCTTGGGTAGAAAGAATAACACTTTTAAATGTGAGCTTCTTACGATAATCCAGTTAATCATTTCTCTCAACCATCCAAGCTAAATCTAATTGACAAATCTTCTTTAATTTATTATAAAATCCTCTAAATTGACTATATGAAAAAAACTTAATAAACCCAAAAAACAAAAAGTAAAGATAAGAACTAATTCCTTTGCAACTCTTTATTATTCCTAAAATTAACACCAACTTTATAAGGGAATCATTGCATTGTCTACATCAACTATGTTTCTTTTTCAAAAAGTACGATATTCTTAACCTTATTTACTATAGAAAGAAATGCTTATCATATGGCTGGAATGGTGGAGCAAATACTTCAAACGATGGATATTAGAGAGGCATGAACATATCCATACAAGAGCAATGTTAATATTATAGAAAATGTGTTAAAAGTACATAGGCCCATTAGCACTAATGAAAATATGACCATGGCGTCTCCCTATCTAGGTTCAAATCCCCAACAAGATTTCGGTCTGTTGTGATAAGGGTAAACAGATAGATACCCCATTGAGTAGAGATCCACGTTAGTGTGCTTCGGGATGCCTCAACCCTTACTAAGTCTCAAGTTATTAGTATATCTAACTTGTAGACTATTAGATATAGTCTTGGGTTATAGTGACAATTAGTTGGTTTGATCTTAAACCTAACCCAAGTCACTCTACCAAGCTATCAATTTTCATAATTAAAAAATAAAATAAAAATATTATCATAACAATTTTACAAAACTCTTCACATAACTAACAAATATTAGAGCTCTTTCATATACCTCACAAATAAATATAAATGAAGATGAAATAAATTTTAGTATTAGCAATATCACTATCACCCCCCAAAAAGATTATATACAACCATTTGAACTTCACATAATATAAGGTTAGAATTATTAAAACCAAAAAATGATGTACAACAACGGGAAATTCAAAGAGTATAAGGCTTAAAATTATTAAAACAAGGATTGTGCAATTTAGTACTTCCAATATCACTATCACCCTAAAGGAGCCTATGTACAATAACTTCAAAGAGTATAAAGCTTAAAATTATTAAAACAAGGATTGTGCAATTTAGTACTTCCAATATCACTATCACCCGAAAGGAGCCTATGTACAACAACTACAAAGAGTATAAAAAATTAATAAAACACAGGATTGTGTAATTTAGGAAAGTGTGCAATTTAGAAAAGCCTGTGTACAACAACTACAAAGAGTATAAAAAATTAATAAAACACAGGATTGTGCAATTTAGAAAATCGTGATATAGAGCAATGTGCATAGATACTCTAAAACTCTCAATGTAAATTGAGTTGTGACTAAAGAAGAAATAATGACAAACATAAAAAAGAATGTAATGATCACTTTAATTTAATGAGAAGAGTTAACATATCCATATTGTGTATAGTGTGTTCTAAAATATAATACATATTAGTATGGTTATTTGTCATTTTGTATGTTGGATTTAGGGTATAAGTAATTAGGTAGGTTGATATGGCAGAGTCCCGTGAGACAGCGCGGTTGGTAATGACAAGTACCTTTCTCCAAGTGTTGGGAGGAGGTCTTGAGGTCAAATCCGGCTGGGTCTCCGGGACGAATTGTAATGGCTGCTGTTGATGTAAATGATTTATAT
>SNQJ01S0165904.1:2442-21038 GCA_010110895.2 Picea sitchensis | reverse complement strand
ATTCCTTTAGCTATCATTGAGAATCTCGATCTCGAAAAACCTTCATTTGGACCCTCAAAATGGCCCCGGAAGTTAAAACCTGCTAAAAATAGTAAATTGCCAAAATGGCCAGAAAAATGTTTTGAGCCATTTGGAAAAGATGTGTGGCCACCGATATCCATATGGATCACTTTGAGTATTACATCTCCTTTAACTTGTTCTGAAATGGATAGTTTCTAAATCTTTCTGACCTCTTCCTTTGTTGAAAGGGCTAATGCTTTTTGGAAAGTCGTTCTGGCCGCTTTCACTTCTCTTTCTTTCTGGAGAACATTCTCCAAAGATTTATTTGTTTCCTGAAAGTACTTATGGACAACTTCCAGATTTAAAAACACTTTCTATTGTTCTTCTTCTATCTTCAAATGTATTCCCAATACCTGAGCCTGGAAAATTTCAAGCTCTACCACTTGATTTGAAATAGTGCTAATCTTATGTTGTAATTGTTTATTTGCTTCTTCTTGCTTTAGGACCTGTGCCTGAGTGACCTATATTATCTGATTTGCTTCCTCTAAGATTGTTTTCATTTTCTGAATCTCTTGAATATATTTTAATCTAGCTTGTTCTAGACCCGTTTTTATTCCCCAACTGATATTTCTTTCAGTTTCTTTCACTTTACCCTGTAGTTGAGCTATCGTTTGGTCTTTTTGTTCCAACATAGTTGTCAAACTGCCCATAGAATAAAATTTTCCGACCCTAAAGCTCCCATCATGCCTGCCTGTAGCAAATTCTCCATATTTAAGTTTCTTTCCATCTATAATAACCCTATGCTTTTTAACCATCCCATCTCCTCTTGGATGGATTTCTTGTTTCAAGATTGCCCTTCTCTTTTTACTGAAAAAACAATATGATGAAGGAATCTCATCCCTAGAAATTGGCTCCAGATCACTGACATACAGAGCTCCCTCATGGGGGTTTCCATAAGTGGACTGCAATGGAGTCAAGGAAGTAATGGGACTTCCAAGTTCTGTCGATGTTGTTCCTCCTTTCTTTTCTGGAACATCCCTAGGGATTTCTGGGGATGTTTCTAGCTCCTTTCCCTTCCCTGCCTCTGATTCTTTTGTCTAGGAAATTTCTATGTCTTGTGAAGGTATTCCAGTATCCTTCATCTTTCCTTTAGTATTTTCTTTGTCCTGTATATTTGTTTCAAATCCTGGGGGAGGCCCTTCTTGCTCTGGAGGTGGGGTCGTAGCTTCTCCCTGCAAACTTTTGGGTAAACAACTTCGCCTATGGCTCTGGAATGATGTGAAACCAATCTGTGAGTCAGGTGGCAAGGCCTATACTCTGTGCAATACCTCTTCATAGGATTTAACCTCCTTGAATACGTCATCATAAACAGATGTTTCATGCTCATAGGCTTTTAAATTACAATGCATCAAATGTTTTCTTACTAATTGATAGGGGTCATGCTTTATGTGTTCAATATCTACCAATTTTACTTATTCTGGTGATTTAGCCTCTACTTTAGAATGGCCTAGATTCAGTAATGAAAATTTCCCGATATGTACAGGGAAAGTTGGCCATGACTTCTTCTGAGTTTCCTTTAGCTCTAATCCAATGCCGCCTTTTACTATCTGGTGGGCTACCTATCTACACACCAATCTGTCTGGTAGGAATTTAGGGAGTGCATGAGGGGGAATAGAACAACCATAAACCCTAATGTAGGAAAAATTCTCGTCAATAAACCAGTCGGCTATTGATTTAAGATTTTATGTGACTGTATCATAAATGTGAGGGGGTTCACACCCACAAAATATTTTATGCATCAGAATTATAACAAAATGACAAATTTCATAAAATGCGTCCTTAGCATTTTCTTCCCAAAGGGCAAAATGATATTCATGAATGGCTTCTGGACAGGTTATATTCCAACTCCAATTCATTAAGGGAAAAGGAGTCATGTAGCAGATTGCATCCATAATGTATGCTGACATGTAAAAGGCCACTGGTTGTCCCTTAGATTTTGCAAATCTGTAGTTTGATATTTCTTGTGTTAGGTTATCCGACAAAATCTTACTCCAGTTAAAACCATATCCTTTTGAAGCTTCTTCTAAAAAGGGCACCCAATCTGCATGAAAATGGCTAGGATCTTTTCTCCCGAAAAGTCTACACAGGATAATGGCTACGTAAACCATGTATTCATTCAAGGATGTTGTAGCATAAACCCCATGGGTATCGGCCCTAAATTTTGATGGACATCTCCACCAGTCTCTAATTATATCAGGATAAGTTCGGTATGCCTCAGTGCATTCTTTCCTCTGAAATTCAGCTAAAAACTCGGCATTAAAAGTATGTTTAGTATTTGGCGAGAGTTTATACATTACTTGTATATGTTCTAGCCTGAATGAGCTGATGATGAATCCTTGATCATTTAATATGCTCCTTGTCGGGATATCGACCTTTTCCAGGGCCCAACTGATCATATCATTGTATGCCACGAGCCGAGGGTGCACGACGATCTTATGAAGCTTTGATTCTACTATGTCCCGATAGTGATTCTCAGAATCAGTATGAGCATTCTTGAATTCATATTCCAGAAATTTAGAGATTTGAGTCCAAGATTTAATGGAGTCTATAGCATGTGGCGTGGTGTTGGAGATGATATCTCCTTCCTTTGTATCTTCACTCTTCTTCGGTGCCTTTTTCGGTGCCATGACTTTACGTTAAATGGAAAACCTGTCACAGAAAAGGAATGAATGAGCTCAGCTAAGTGCTTCTTGTGCTTGATAAAATGAAAACAGAAAACACAGACATTCAAATGCTCTTTTAATTCATTTAACAATGACGGGATTGATGCAGCTGACAATAATTCAAGACATTTAATGCGGTAGATATTTTACTGAGATACGCATTAGTACCACATATCACCAGTTATTCTTTATTTAAATGGCCACATTTTGGCGCCTTTGAATTTTAAAGAAAACTCAGAACATTTTACTCAATCGGAAACCAAAACATGAATGAAACCCTAAAAAATGATTATCCTTAATCATGCTTTGGAAAAAGGTTAATTTGTGCTAATCACATATTAAGAGTGAAGATTTCATTTTTCGGGATTTCAGGGATCGTGTTGTCGAAGGATATGTATTCTCAAAATCCGATCTCCAAAATCGCGAAATCGTGACAAGGTTAATTAAGACTTAAACGTTTTAGCAAAGTAATTGATTGATATTAAGCGTTTCGAGATTTCGGGGATCGTTTTGACAAGAGATATGTTATCACTGAACCCTGAATCCCGAAATAGCGAAATAATTAACTTAAGCCTCAACTTTTTGCATTAGAGAATTAATTAATTAGCATTTTAACTAACTCTCTTTCTTTCGGGAAATCATGGATCGGGATTTTGCGATTCAATTTGTATTGAAAAATATGTTTTAAGCAAACCCCGAATCTCAAAAACTCTTTAAAGTTAATCTTAACTCCATTAGGTTTAAAGCTTATCATGATATAAATAATTTTATAGAAAATGCGTCGAAATTCTTATAATACTTTTAGGTTTTTGTCTTTTATTATTTAAATAATTAAGTTCTTCGGGAAATCAGTACCGTGCATTTGGGAACGATAACGAAACTTGTGTTTTATGAAAAACCGAAACCCGAAAAGAAAAGTTTAGGTCTTAGGGATAAAAAAATTAAGAATTGTTTCAACACCCAATTGGATCCCATGTTATCATTGTAACAATATTTTGACTCCAAGTCTCGGGACTTAGTAGGAGGCTAAATCAGTATAGAGGAGCGATAGACTAGAAAACGGGGCCCCATCTACAAGACGTGGCTAAATCTAGCAAAGGTGTGAAGTTGATAGGACCCGACGGATCATGGATTGTGGACGTCATTGATCAACAGTCGTGGATCATATCGGGCCAATAACTAATGCGGGGGATCATCTCTTGAAAGCGGGTCGATAAGAATACTATGGTTTCTCCTCGAGGGCACGTGGCGCCCCTAGATGCATATCGGGAGGAAAAGTGGGTGAGCTCGAAACCGCTCAATCACACCCCGATGTCACATGTCAAAATATCATTGAATATTTCAAATCCAAAGGTTGCATGTGGAAAGGGAAAGTTGACGGCCAGTCAAATCATTGTGGGACACTTGTTTAGGTACTTTTCGTCTGTGTGATGTTGGGTGAGCGCCACCAAAAAACTAATTCGAAGGCTCATCTTTTGAAATCAATGTTCGAACGTGAAAGTCATTATCCATGCAAGGACTTTCATCAATAGCCCATGATTAGCACTCAATGACCACTATCATTCAAAACATGGGTGACATTGCTTTATTTTTGGCGATTAACGTTTTATTCCAGAATATGGTAACCACGAATCAAATCGTTCGTCTAATTCTTGTACAGATAAAGGAGATAAATGCGTTCTTCCTGGTGAACCATAGGAAATGGAGAAGACAGTTACAACGACCTTCAACAAACCGGAATGTTCAAATAATCTGGAGAAATTATCGATCAAGAGGAAAGAAAATCTTGTTGCACGAATATTGGCAACAAAATTTCACACAGAGAATGCAGATGAAATAGGGTCCAGTGAAGGAATCAGACTAAATCCTATCATGAAGGATCTAATCATCAATGGATATGTAGATAAGTGCCACATGCAAGTTGTCAAGAAGAAAAGGAGCAAACGACAGAAGGATATTAAAGCTGAAATGGTTTAAGGTAATGGAGAAATCCAGCATGTTTGGCTTGACACCTTAAAGGAAGAAATCACAAATCTAAAATAAATTACACGCTAAATTAAGTATCTTCCAGGAAACTTTGTGATGATGAAGACAAGTGGCGTTCAGGGTAGAATCTCGAATATGTCAGTTTTTTTATTGTAACGTTCCCTAGAAAATAGGAGCTCAGCTGTTGTATGTTACTCCTTCCATGGCCACTATCTATTTTTGGAATCTCGGGGAAGATGATCCGTTTTGAATTACCTATGTAATGTATCTATATATACTATTAAAAGGATAAATGAATGGTTGGACTTACCGAAGAGGGGCATGCCCTCGTAGCAGGAGAAATTTGTAGTTATTTATGAAATTTTAATATAAGCAGATAAGGTTTTTCTAAGATAGTTGATATTCATCATGGTGTTGATGTTCAGTGTGTTTTCATGTTCTTCATATTCATGAATGTGTTTTCCTACTAGTTATAATATTTAAGTAATGGAAGGAATTCATTTTTCTAGTGCTCCTTCTCACATCAATTATACTTGTTATGTATTTTTGGTTATCGTTTCAGACTTCACTTGTGATCGGTGCTCTGTTTGCAGTAGCCAACCCTCATGTTTCCTCTTCTAATGCTTCACCAAGAGATTCGCCAACTATTAGACACCTCTTACTGATAGTATTCTTTCCTTTCCTCTCCTCTACCATCTCATATTACTTATTTGGATGAAAACCATACCTATTTTGCCTATGTTCCCTCTGGAAATACATTGCTTATAACTCTTCATATTTTTTCCGGAACGGACCCCATTGCCCAATGGCCCTGCTCTTTTGTTTTGTCCTACCACCTTTAAATTTTACACCACGGAAAAATCTAACCTCTATACACGTATCGCTAAATCTTTTGAATATCCCAAATAGTTGTATGTTCGAGAGAGCCCTCTCTAATTGGAAAGGTCAGAATCTAACCTAAAGTTGGTTGAAATAGTTACCTTTGTCGTTTGTCTATCAGCCAGACAAAACTTACAGAGAGCTAACCAAATCTTTGAAAGGATGAGGTGGCCTCTGATCGATTTGGATCTCACTCACTTCTCTGATTTAGTGGGATCATCCTAATCTCCTCATCCATCCCTCTTCACTCTATATAAATATGGATCTCTCATGGGAAAATTTAGGTTGGATTATGTATGAAGAATTATGTTGAATATTGTGCTTGTGATAGCTTTGATTTAGCTTTCCAAGTCAGTTTGTGCATACTCTTCATCAAAAGAATTGGAGAAAAGGTGTGTGTTGAGGAAAAGGGTCATTGGAAGGGATCTTGCAACATCAAGGCATAGGTTGTATTCTCCACTTTCATCAATATAATGCAGTAATAAATTTATTTCCTATAAAAGTGTCTCCATTTTTATTGCATAGCTNNNTTTTCTCTCTCTTTGTTGGTTCGTGTTTCTCAATAGGTTCAACATCCAACAGACCTTGAGATGGAGCAAGGACAACACTAGCAAGGATCAAACGACGTTTAAATGGTATGTCATTTATCCCTCATTGAACTAGTATACTTTACAATGGATATCTAAGGAGAAGTTTGTATTATGTCATGTTTTGTTCTAATTACTTGTTGAAGTTAGGGAGATTAGTTTGCGTCAGCACTTACTGATTTGTCTAGTAACAAAATTGGTGACTATACTGGGGATCGTCCTCTTTTGGTATTTGCTCCCTTTTTTATTTTCTCTTGCCTTCTTTTGTTGGTTTTTCATTCTCTGAGTCACTGGGTGATCCAAGTTGACTCTCAAATTCTGGAAGTTCATTAAGAAACTCTATCATCTTTTCATTTTTTCTCTGTTTTCAGTCATCGTCGCACCTATTGTGAAAACCAGTGCGACATCATCACACGGTGTCCTTCTACTTCCTACGACGATACCTAAATGTCGCATTGTGTCCTTCTGCTACCTGCAATGATTCCTAAAGAAATTTTTTGAGTGGCAGTCATTCTTTCTCTTTACCCAGATTTTTTATCATTTTTTGGGGTGAATTTTTGGTCCTGTTGAATGATTATTCACAGCTTAGTTTGCAATTTTTTAGTTGATCTTGATCATTTTTCAAGTTCTGATAGTCTTTCTCATAAGCTTCAAAGTTATATCTTTCACTTGTTGTTGCAAGGGTATAATCTATGGGTTTCATCCTTGAGTGCTTGTCATTCAAGTTGTTAATGATCTTTTCTAAGTTTTTGATTGTTGTTGATTAGAAAACGAATTTTGATTTCATTAAACAAATACGTTTTCTTGTTTTTTCACATTTGATTGTATTGTGAGTCAAGTTTGGGGAATTGCGTTGTGAGTGCATTCATTTTCTTGAACAACTTTTTATTTTTCCTTGATTCATATCTCTGTTTTTATTGAAAAGAAAAAATTGAAAATTATATTTCCATTCGTAGTGTTTACAAGAAACTTTTTGTGTTCTATCTTTTGTTTAAAAGAGAAAATTGGAAAATTGTATTTCTTTGATTGTTTGATATCAAGATTGTTCAAAGTTTAAAGGAATTGTATTTTGCAACTTGTTGTATTTTGGAAAAAAGAAAACCTTCTCTCTTATGTAATTAGATTCCATCGAACAAAAAGATTGCATCTCATCTCTCTTTACATATTTTTTAGTCAAGGTAAATCACTTCATCAGTTTCATCTTCGCTTCCTTTTAGAGTTAAACAACAGCCATTAAAATTAAGTGTAATTTTAAAATTTATCTAGTAACTTTTATTTTCTAGAACTCTTGTACACCAACATTAGCTTGGGATATCTCTTTGGAATAGGTTGCGAGTTATACTCTCCAAAGCATCAAAACAAACAATAGCATCTTGTGAATAGGGAGAGTTAAATCCACTTGCTACATTTTGTCCTATAAAGCCATTCTAACAAAAGGGTCAATCACGAGGTCGCATTAAGGCCAGAAGATTTACTCACCCTACTTTGTTGGTCATAGTGTAGTGAATTTTCATATTATTGGGGGTCACTTGAGAAGAAAATATTGTGCGGACCTTTTCGAGGTGATTTCGGGCTTAGATACCCTGCCCTTGAACATATATTGGTTTGTCGACTGCTTCCCTAGGAATCATTTTTGTAATTTGTAAACTTAGTAGCCTAAATATTTAGGGTATTTACACGAGGTGACTGTGGAGGGGAAAGTCTTCATGGTACTTGGAATCGACGTTGGCTAAACTCACTCAGGCTCCTTGGAAGGTATACCCACGATTATGTGTGGGATCTTGCACCAAGGTGTAATTCCATTAAGCAGGATGTCAACGTAACTTTTCCACCCGCTTTGTCCCAGCCCCTTGTTGTCTTGATATCATGACGTTGGCTTTCATCACCAACTAGTGATTTCAAAATAAGAAGGTTTGTTTGTATGCTTGATATCTAGATTTTATTAGTGAATGTTGTTTGTCTTCTCTAGTTGACCATGGATCTTTTTTATTGTTTATTGGGTGTGGCCAACATTGGACCTCATCATTCACGTAGGATGTAAGGATTCTTTCCAGAAGAACCAGAATAATACGCCCCCTTGCTTCGTAATTCACTAGAGGGTCCTTCTCCTGAAGGAGCAATCAATAACGATGCATCCTCTGAGATCAGAATTTATAATCCATTGGTCGAACCATCACTCCCTGTAAATCTATTATCGAATACTCCCCAAGACCCTGTTTTTCTCAGAATAAATTCTTTCGGAGACGTTGTTGTTGAAGACTATCCGATAATACCTTCGAGACATTTGGTAGAGTCCAGCGTGGATGAACCACCATTTCCTAGTGAATCATTTAGAACACATGTTCAAACGTCTGGAATTTTTAATCCCAGCTCGTTCTTTGTTCTCCCTCGGGACGAAATATTTTTGATAAACTAGGTATGAGTCCAAACCAACCTACATCACCACATGTACTTGTTACTTCTACTGCTTACACAGTACCTCCAAATCATTTTACTGGCACGAGAAGTAATATTTCTACAGTTTCAGACCCATTGTTGGTTGGCACACATACAATTCTTCCTAGCCAATTTACTAGCTCTACCACAGTCCCACAAGTTGCACCTTTTTCTGCCCTATTGGAACACCACTTTCGTCGAGACCAAATACATCACTTCCACCTAGGTATAATTCTCTTAGTATTTCTACTACTAACCCTACCTAGGGTCCATCTAGAGGACCTAGTCTTTTTGTTCCACCTGGGTATAATGTTTTTAGCGGTTTTATTTCTAATCCTACCTAGGGTATACCCGGAGGGCCTAGTCTTCCTCCACCACTTGGAGGATCTAATCTTCTTGAACCAAGTAGCTCCAATCTGATTGGAAGCACAAGCCATTATGTTACTTTTGGTTTTCCAATTCCTTTTGGAGGATACTCATCTGGGGGTCCACCCCAAGTTGGAGGTCAACCTCAAGTTGGGGGACAACCCCAAGTTGGGGGGCATAATCCAGTTTATGCGCAATCTATGCCTGGATTACAAACCCAACCTTGGAATTTTCCTTTCCAAGGAAATCAACAAATTCCTGGGGGGGGGGGATCCTCAAACAAATTCTTTCGTACCGTCTTATCCTGAGCAACTGTTTCCATGCACTGTAAATAAGTGTTTCCAATATTTATATTCCGTTCCTCACCCACGACGGGTGAGTCACTAACCATACCTCACCCTTCTTGGGGTGAGTCACTTAATGTACCTCGACTCACGTCCTTGTGCTTATTTTCATTCTTTATATATGTAATTACACTTTAGAATTGTACCCCCTCCTCCTACTCCAAGTAAGCCAATCAACCAGTGGAAAAAGGCTATTGTAACTTCCCGAGTAAGGGGTCCCCTCCTATATTCCAATATTCAAAATCATAAGGCATGGTTGGCCCAACCCCAATTAGCAGAACTCTTTTCCTAATTATGTTTGGGGGAACCCCCAAAAAACCAACCCCCTGGTTAAATCATACCCAAGGTCAAGCTTTCCAATCCAATTCTCCTTTCCAAGGCAGCATGCCAAATCAACCAACTAATGTTTGCTACTTGAATCAAATCCTCCTCAACCGAATTTGACTGGACCCTCTAAATATTTGCAAACAACTTATGGTCCTACTGGTATACTTAAGGGATTACCTCCCCAAAATTATTAGTTTCCTCAAGTTAACAAACAATTACCATTTCTAGATACTTGGGATTTATCGGATTTGTCTCAAATTTTGAATGATCCTATCTTGCATTCTCCTTTTTTACCATTTATACTTGCTAAATTACTGTCGGACATTCCAAAGTTTCGCAATCGATCGGGAGAATATCCAAACAATCATGCCATGACTTTTCATATTTTGTGTTCATCCAACTCCTTGATGGATGACTCCATATGACTACGTCTTTTCCAATGCACTCTTACGGATTTGGCTGCCAAATGGTACATTGAATTGCCAAGATATTTCTTCAATTATTTCAACACCTTATCCATGGCTTTATTGACACATTACCAACTGCCAATATGGTATGAGACAAGAATGGAAATTTTAAGTTCATTTAAACAATCCTCTTCTACCCACATCTCATATCATATTCATGAGTGGAGGAGGAGACGACGATTAATAAAAGTTCATCTTCCTGATCAATTATTGGATGAGTGGTTCACAAAGTCACTCATCGGTCCTATAGCTCATGATGTTTCCATGGGAGGTGTCATCACTGAAGAATAGGCAATCAATCATGCCCAATACTTAGATCTCATTTATTCTCAAATGGGCACATTGTGTGACTTGATCCCTGATGCTCCTCACCCATCTACAAATCCAACCCCAACGCTTCTGGTAGCATCTCATGTTGTTGATGGTGTGATTGGAACTTTTCATACAGAGACTCAGAAAAAAAAAGTTAATCATTCCAATCCCAAACCTACTACTACCAGTGTACAAAATGCTACTCCTCCTAATGCTTCTCCCAGTAAAACCTCTAAGATGAATATGGTTCATTCTACGACTACCGGTAAATCTCAAAATAAGAATAAAGGGAAGGGTAAGAATAAAGAGGATAAAACTAATAATCAACAACCAGATAAACCAAAAACTCAACCTATTGATGATAAATAAAAGAGAAAACCTTGTTATCCTTGCCTTGTTTGTGGCAAGGACCATTACACAAAATATTGTCTGAGACATGCAGAAGTTACTCGATTCCTCCAGAGAACCGAAACTCCCCCTACACCTGTCATTTTGTCACAACCTTTTCCTTCTCAAAAAGAGGTCCAACTGGTTATTCATGACCAACCTTCTCCCTCTACCAGCTCTTATGTGCTTATGTGTATTGGTGACTCCAAGAAAAATGAAGTTTCATTCGTTATTCGAACCAAAGATTATTCTCCTTCTAAAGAGAAAGTTGATGATCAACCTCCTCCATTGGCTCTGCCTCCCAATGGTCCTCTTCATCTCGAACGACCTAATCCTGATACAGTCATATGTCTGCCTCTTAAGGGTGTCGTTCGTATGTTATCACTTAACCCACATGGATGTGCAGCTCAAAACTACAGTATTGTAGAAGATCTTGCACAGGCACTATCTACGATGTCAGCTCTCGAAGTCCTTCAAAGTTGTCATACTCAATGAAAGGCACTGTTAAATTCTATTGGTGGAATCGACCCTACTGATACGAATTTGATAATCTTTGACTTGGAAGAGCACATCCCAAGACTCCCTCATCAATTAGCTTTTCAAATACAATTAATTGTGGTAACCGAGAATATTTGTTGAATAGTTGTTGATGAAGAATATTTGACTTGTGTCATGTCTGTCACCTGTTGGAAATCCATTGGCTCTCCTTCCCTTACTGAGTCACATAACACGTTAAAATATTTTAATGGTATAGGGTATAAACCTATGGTGTTCTTCCTGCATCAACTATTGTGTTAGAAGGAAAATCGATTATTCTTGAGGTTGAGGTGTTTCGTGCACCTCTCTATTACAACCTCTTACTTGGTCATAGTTGGATTGATGTTATGTGCACAGTTTTTTATACTCTTTTCCATGTGATACGTTTCCCTCACAAAGATAAAGTTGTTACGGTAGATCAACTCACCTTTTTTAGTTCTGATTCGCGCACTAATAATGTTCCTTTCATAGAAAAAACACCTCTTGGTTACGAGAATATCAGTGTGGGTCTTTTGAAAGATTCATCGTTAATGGGCACTTTCCCCATTCCACCACCTGATGTTCCTCCTCCTCTTGTTGCTTCTATTAACATGATTTTTACCAGTGTTGGCAAAATCATTGAGTCCTATGACCCTTGGATAGTACCTAGCTTGGAAAAATGTCCTCTTTATGGCTACCAAATTCCACTAAGTCTGGTTGAATTGTCTTATCAAGCTATTCAATCAAAATCTCCTTCTCCTCACTCTCTCTTTGACACGTCTCTTGATCCATTTCACACGACATTTATGATCCATATTTAGGAGCGGAACGAATTGATTGACAGACTGAATACAATAAACACAGAGATATGGAGAATAACACAAATATCTAGTGAACAATATCTTCTATTAAATAATGAAATAGGTTGAAACTGTAAAACTGCAGAACTGGAAACTTGCTCAAATGGTGGTAGTTATCTCTGAGAAAAGATGTGGCTACTACGCACACCCATCTCAGCAGAATGGATTACAATGAGGCTCCATGGGCCTTTTTGATATTACTCATGAATTTCAAAACCCTAGAAGGTGAAACGCCAAAAGTCATGTGGGCCCTATAGGTAAGTTGGTGTAATTTGGTACCTCAACTTCCTAGGGTCATAACGTTTGCATACGACCTTCATTTTAGGTGCGTGATAGCCTGTTGGAAAGGTATTTTAGAGAAATACACATTTTGTCATCAAAATATGACTCCATATACATTTTGACTATGGTGAGCCAAAAAAACAACGTTTAGGGTCCCAAAATGGCCCCAGAAGTATAGAAAGATATGTTGACATGAAAACATACAAAATAATCCAGTTGGATTAGGCAAGAGGCCACCCATATACACCTAGAGGATGTGTGGGGATTCATACAACCCCAAAAGTGTAGAACCCACAATTACAAAGAAGTACAGAAGAACATGTTGAACAAAAATGGACACGAGGAGCCAATTGGAATAGGTGGGTGGCCACCAATATCCACCTGGATAAATCCTCCCCCTTTAGGAAGAAATGTTCTTCATTGCATTAAGTTTCCCCATCAGGTGAGAAAACTTATGTTGGATTTGGCCCCAGGTGACCCACTTTCCTTGGTGTAGGAGTTGCCCTGCCTTGACAACCCGATAAAGTTGGATCCACTGCTGGTGAGTTCCCTTGACCTGTGTGTCCACAATCTAATCAATGGATGCTTGTTCCATGCAATCAGGGTTGAGATATGTTGGTGTCAATTGTTTTTTTATCTCAGAAGTGTCCAATAATGGTGGAAAATATGGTCGAAGGATGCCCACATTGAATATTGGATGCAGACCAAGGAAGGGTGGAGTGTTGATCTCAAAAGCATTGGTTCCCACAGCCTTCGTGATAGTGTAAGGCCCATAATGAAGTGGGTGAAGCTTTTGATGGGGCTCAATGAGATGCTCCTTCTGTAGATGTAACCAAACTTTGTCTCTAACCTAAAACTAGTGTGGTACCATGTGTTGATCATGGCGTTACTTGTACTTAGCATTGGATTTATGCAAAATATATTGGACATGTTGGCAGATGTGTTGAATCCGCTCAATGAATCTGGTGGCTTTGTCAATCACAGATTGATCAGGGGAAGATTATTTATGTGCGGTGGCAAGAGGGAGTGCAACATAAATGGGTCCCAAGGGTTGGAATCCCAGACCCACCTAAAATGGGCTATGTTCGATGGAACTATGGAGATCCCTATTGTAATTGTATTGGACATAGAGGAGACTATCTTCCCATGTACATGGATGCTTAGAATTGTACATGTGCAGGATTTGCACAATCATCTGATTGATGACCTCTATTTGGCCATCGGTTTTGGGGTGGAAAGCAGTGGATTTTGTGAGCTTAGTATCCAAGAAAGACCAGATACTCGACCAAAATGTGTTGAGGAACCTTTTTTCTCAGTCGGAGATGATGGCCTGTGGTATCCCAAAGTGGACCCACACTCATTCGAAGAAGAGATTGGTAGTATCTGTCACAGTGAAATTCTTCTTATAGGATGTGAGGATGGTCATCTTTGAAAACCGATCAACAACCACAAACGCACAGTCATTTCCTTGCTTGGTGGACAGAAATCCAAACATGTAATCCATTGAGATTGATTCCCAAGGCTTCTCGGGAATAGGAAGAGGGGTATATAAGCCTTGCTTCTTGATGGTTGGCTTGGAAATGGCATAGGCAATGAAATATTTGATATACTTGTTATGTCATTGGATGCCTAGCATAATCAAATGCATCAGTCTCAATCTCGAGTGGTTTCTGCAGATTGGGAAAGGAGAGTACCATAGTTGAGCACAAGTGATGCTTCATATCATCGAATGCTCGTTGTTGCTCCTTCCCCCACATGAACTTGACCCTACCACCACCCTTGGTCACCTAGTTTAGGGCCCATGCAATATGGGAGAATCCCAACATGAACCATCGATAGAAGTTGGCGAGCCCTAGAAAGCTCTGAAGATTGGTCAGTGTAGTCGGGGCTGGCCAATCGCAGATGACTTGGATATTAGTTGGATCAACATGTACCCCATGCTCATCAACAATGTATCCCAAGTATTGGACCTTGTTCATTCCAAAAGATCATTTTTCCAAGTTGGCATACAGCTTGTGTTGTCGCAAAGTGCTCAAAACCTATTGAATATGCCACATGTGCTCTTCCCACGTTGTACTCAAGATGAGGATTTCATCCAAATATTCCAACACAAAGGAGTTGGTGAAGAGTATCAATACATCATCCATCAACCTCATGAAAGTGGTTGGTGCATTTTTTAAACCAAAGGGCATGTCGATATACTAGTCCATTAGGTAGAGCTATGTCGGGGGTCATATCAATTGGATAATTGTCTTGGAAGTGTGTCGCTACCCCGGTAGGTGAGGAGAAGATGTCTCTGTATTATTCCACTATCCCATCCACTTGCTTCTGCTACAAAGAGAGGTGTTGTGTAGAGGCCACAGATGTGGCGATGACCTTCTTCTTACTGTGAGCACGGATCACAAATAAGATGAACTTCCCAATCTATGAAATAACCTTACTACATTTCTTAGAAGAGATTAAAGAAATAGCAGTAGGAGGCGCTACCTCTGGAATCCTGTACAATTGTCTACCCAAAGTAATAATAACACTACAGGGTCTAGACTCATACACAGCATGACGCTTCCACAAATATGGTTGTCCTAAAAGAACATCACAAACTTCAAGGGGAGCAATACCACACAGTACCTCATCTTTGAAAGTCTTGATGACATAGGGCAGATGACATTGTTGGCTGACACGGAGATATCTTCCTTGGAGAATCCATCCAATGGTGTAGGGATGCGGGTGCAGTTTCATTGGAACGACCAGTCACTTGATGACCTCTATTGAAATCAGGTTCTTCTAACTACTATTGTCGACAATGAAATGAATCAGAGCCCCCTTGACCCACATTCAGGAGTGAAAGAGGCATTCCCCTTCCTATGGTCCTTTTGGATTGCTTGACTAGACTTTGGTGGTAGAGACAGTGGAATTGGGTTCAATATCGATAATCTGCTTCCCTCCTTCAGGATTTGAATCGGAATCAGAATCAGCCAACTCGAAATCCTTCAGCTCGGCCATGAGGGACTACTTGAGTGGAATTATTTGGTGTTGTGCCAATGACTTTTATGGTACTCACACCATATTCCCGTGTCCTTCTTCGTCTTCTTGTTAACCTTCTTGTGTTACGGCTTGGACTGGTTGTCCTGAGGGAGGCCATCTCAACTTGGTCCCTTGTTGTGTTGGTTGGGGCTTCTTTTGCCCTACTTCGGCAGTGAGGGGTTTGCATATCCAAACTCTCATCGTTTCTGCTTAAATTTATGCTTGATCTTGACAGCGTATCTATAAGTCGTTCCCAAAGAGGCGATGTCCAAGAAATCCATTTCTGTTTGAATGTATCTATGCAAACAATCGTGGTATTTGAGCACTAGATGAAATTGAGAGTCTTTGATACCCAATTTGGTGCATAGGATATGAAAAATATTGGTGAAATCTAGTATTGTCTGGTCCCTTTCTTGACATAGGGTGGTCCATATGGTGTATTGGTCGTCGTAGCTTCCAACAGGGTAGTACTGTTATTTAATGGCATCCCGGAAGGAATCCCATGTAGCGGCCACCACAAACATTGTAGATACCTCCATGGCCCTTTTCTCGAAGTAAGTATCCCACCAGTCTTTAACATTGGGAATGACTTTGAGGAGTGCAAAAGTGCTCTTTTCCCTATCGAAAAAATTGTGGACTGAAAAATATACTTCGAGCAGATTCAACCATTTATCTACAATATCTGCATCTATCAGTCCTTAAAATAATGAAATATCAAAATTTACCTATACCTTGAAGGGGGTTACATGGTTTCTTTGAAGGATCAGATCCTGTTACTGAGAGGGGGGGGTGAATCAGTGACAGAATAATTTTATCATTTTCTTTTATTTATGCAAACAGAATTTTCACACAATATTTTATCGTGGAACCCAATTGGGAAAATCCACAAACGTTTTTCTATTAAATGAAAAATTTGTTTTACATGTTACATAGAAGGAAGATATTCTTCATTTTTTATCAGCACCAACTGATCAGGATGCACCCACACCCTTATTCACTAGCACCAACTGGTAGGAGGCTACAACCCCCCATTTAGTCAGCTACAACTGACAAGGAAGCACCAACTCCCTCTGCAGGCACCAACCTGCCCTTGCACCACCCAACCACCCTTGATTTTCTGAATCTGAACAAACTTCTATATAAATTCTTTTACATCATCTCTTTTCGCTTCTTTGATTTAATATATTCTCTGATTCGGACTGCAGAGACACTTTTCTTCTCAACACTCTTCCTCGTTTATATATTCTTCAAAACGGTGTGAGAGTGAAACATTGTGTCCCTTGGTTTTGAACCATCGCACCTCTTTGTTTAAATTAACCATAATCATTGATTATTATTTTTACTGTGAAGGATTTTCATAAATTGATCACATATGGATCAATTTCATCCCTTAAACTCGATCTCAAATCTTTGTTATTTTCACAGAAACTCAATTTAGCGGAGGCGCTTCCTTCAAACCATTACATGTGACCGAGCGTTATAGAACCATGGGCTTAACAATTACAGTGATGTATTATATTTTCATTTAAATATATTATATCATATGGCCAACGAAGGGTGACCAGACACTAGGCCAAATGAGCGCTTGAGTGCTTATCAATTTCAACAGTCACGATTCAATATTCTGATGAGATGAATAGTTGACGGAACTTCACCCTTCGGAACTTTGGGTTTTCAACTTTTCAAACCTTCGAATCAGATCGGACGGTTTATTTCATGGAAACAAATCAATGGTCAGATTTGATCCTTTCACTCATCATGTCATTGTTTAATCCAATGGCTAGGGCTTAATCAAGCATCATGATGGATGGCCACCTTTTACTTTGGGAATTCGGCTATTTCAACTTACGCTATCCTTCCACTGTAGTAGATCGATCGATGAGAATGCTCCTGAAGTGTTTCTTTAGATCGGACGAACCATGTCTACTTCAGGATTTCGTCCTTCGAGACTTCGAAGCTTTTGTCATTTTCTAGTGGTGAAACTCCCGAAGTAATTCTTCTGGAGTGACGTAATTTATTGACGTCATGTGTTGGCATGGCATGAGCCAATTTCCTCTTGACACGTGTCATCATCTGATTATTCCATGTGTACTTACAGACATGGTCTGCTGCCACACATCCTTACTGACGTGGTCTGCTAACGTGATCTTCCATATGTCTTTGCTGACGTGTTCTATTGACATAGATCTCCCACATGTGGTTACTGATGTGGTCTTTTGACATGGTCTACCACATTTCCTCTTGAATCAGATAGTTGAGGCTTACTTTGGATGATCCAGTAGTCGAGAATTTATTTCAGCTCTCCGGGTCTCCGGGCTTCGGGAATTTCAAATCTCAAACTTAAAACCTTGAATCTCAGAGCTTAACCTCCTCACATATTTAGAATGATCTGACGGCTGACGGGTATTCGGATAATCAAGGACTCATCCTTTCTCCTTATCCTTTCCTTCCACTTAATTTTAATCCAACGGCTGACAAGAATTCGGATAATCAAGATCTTAGATCTTTCATCTTATCATGTCCTTCCACTAAAAAGTGATCCAACGGCTAATGGGTATTCGAATAATCGAATTCTCAAATTTTGCCCTGCTTATCCTATCCTTTCACTTTAAAGTGATCCAACGGTTATGAAGACTCTTGAAGAAAATCGATGATCAAGGATGGTTACAGAACCACAACTTGTGAGTGATTTAACTCGTCACCAAAACTCTGCAATTTGACATTGTGTGTTGTTAGTGAGTCAATCAAAATCGTCGATCTTCTAGGCTATAAGATCTTACGGTCCTGACTAATTGCGGGATTGGAAATAGAATGATGTTTAATTCTCCTTTCGATCTTTGCAATCTATCCCTATCGTTGATCTGGCGATTGTGCATCTGACGGTCATGACTAAATATGACTTAATCTGATCATTTGTTGGATCAACCACAGTCATCAATATTTGAGTTTATGAGATCTAATGATATAGACCAATTGCAGGATTGTAACTAGCGAGCAATTTAATCCTTCTTTCGCTCTCCGCAATCCATCCATGTCATTGATCTGGAAATTGTGCATCAACGATCTTGATTTGATCTAAGTTTCATCGTGCCATACCTAC
>SNQJ01S0165902.1:389-12004 GCA_010110895.2 Picea sitchensis | reverse complement strand
GGGCGACATTTTATTAGGGGAAATGTTTTAAATCTTCCTTGGCACGTTATTCATTCTAAGGCCATCTAGGTTTATCCATTTATTAAATAACAACACGAAGAGACCTTTAGGACGCACTAGGTGCTCCAAGGGTGCCACTCACCTCTTTCTGTTTCTCTTGCGTGACATGCCCTTTAGGATGCACTACGTGCACCAAGAGTGCCACTCTCCCCTTTATGTTTTTCTTGTGCGATGTGCCCTTTAGGATGCACTCCATGCTCCAAGGGTGCCACTTGCCTCTTGACTAACTTGGTAGACATGAAAAACCCATGGAGTCAATACTCCGCTAGGTGATCTTGTGGGAGACTAAGGGCTTCTAAGGAATAAGGCCCCTGCCTTATTGCACACCCCTTAGAATCATCATGAGCAATTGTCGCAGTCTTCCCTCATGGCATCGTGGGTCTTCTCGAACTAGGTAGTCGTTAACCTACAGTTCAACCCATGACATGAGTGCTAGTAGGTTATGGTAGGGATGTTGTCCACACCTCTCCCTCAATGTCTTTGGTAGTCATGCATGACCCCTCTACTCCACATGTGAGTCTGGTTGGCAATCTATCGTCAACTTGTATCATCAATGAATCATGTTAGAAATATATCCATAATCATATCATCTGATCAGGTGCACTAATATCACATATAAAACAATCAAACCCCAATAGTTCACTCCCCGACTCGATCCAGAGTCCAAGGGGTTCCATCGATGCCTCTGCATCCTCGAGGTCCAAAATACTACACACTCTGTAAAACCGAGTCAATAGCACCTATCTATGTCAATGCAAAAAAACATGTCATCAACCCATAATGACTCATAATCAAAATCAATGCTTAATAGTATAATAATCTGGATCACTTGTGAGCAAGTGTCCTCAAATAAGTTCCCTCAGTGTGCACAAGAGAGGGATGTTACATACACCCCCTCTTGGTCTAAACTTCATCCTAAAGTTTCACAGTATAAGTGCCGAAATAATGTGTATCACAGTATCAAAAGTCTATCTATCAAACAAAAATGGAAACTATTGGCGCATATCATATGCGTCCAACTAGGTTTTCGAGTGCGGACTATAGTGGTCCCACTTGACCTTGTCCTGGTCTACTGTTCGACGCCATAGCCATCGAATGCGATGATCCAGGATGAGGATCGGCTCAGTCATGAGTGCACCCTCATCCGACACCTGCAAGGAACTCATGTCAATAACATGTGTAGGGTCACTAATATAATGTCTGAAAACAGATACGTGAAAAACATCATGCATACGCCTCAAGAATTAGGCAAGGCTATTCATTAGGCCACGGGCCTCTCCTTTCCACAATATTGTAGGATCCCATGAACCTAGGAGATAGTTTAGCCCCTTTTTCGAAATTGTTTGAACGCTTATGTGGTTTCCGCCACAAAATACTTGATCGCCACATCGTAACTACGGTTGACACAATGCACATCGACATAACTCTTTTGTCTATCCCGCGCTTCCATGATCCTTTGTCTTGTAGTTTTCATTTAATCTTCCAATTCTTGGATCGCTTCTGGTCCCACCAGGACCTTATCCTCAAGTCGATCCCAACTCAAAGGCATCTGATACGGTTGTCCATAAAGAAACTCGAAAGGCACCATCTTAATGGTGCTTTGGTAACTGTTGTTATAAGCGAATTCTACTAGTGGAAAGAATTCTTCCCAATGCTTTTCTTGGTCCATCACGTACATGTGCAACATGTCCTCCAAGGTCTGGTTCGTTCATTCGGTCAGCCCATCAGTCTCCGGGTGATACACAGTACTAAAGTTAAGTTGGGTTCCCAAGGCCTCCTAGAAACTAGTCCAAAACATCCAGTAAACATCGGTCCTCGATCGGATATAATCCTCTTAGGCATGCCATGCAGCCTCACAATATCACTGATGAATACTCTAGCTATGTCAGGTGCCTGATATGTCGTACACACAGGAATAAAATGAGCACTCTTCGTCAGAGTGTCGACTACTACAAAAATTGAGTCGTGTCTCCTTGTCGTCAATGGAAATCCAATGATAAAATCCATCGAAATAACCTCCCATTTCGATTCTGGAATAGCGTGTCGCTGCAGTAACCTTGTTGGATGTCTATGTTCGACCTTTACCTACTGACATTCTAGACATCTGGCCACATAGTTGACTATGTATGCCCTCATTCCTATCCAGAAGAATAAGGGCTTAAGGTCTTCCCTCATCTTCGTGACTCCAGGGTGAGCCATGTATACTGTCCTATGAGCCTCGTTTAGGATCAAGCTCCTCAACTCATCGTTTGGTGATATGTAAATCCGATTTTTTTTAAACCTCAATAATCCATCGTCGTCAACGTAAATCCTTCAAATCTTGGTACCATCATTGTGTTGTGTCCGATAAAATCCTCGACCTCTTTGTACCAGTCATTGTCATGCTGTAAAGTTAGAATCTTTTCACAAAGATTTGTCTAAAGAGGCAACACCAAAATATGCGTTGTCTTTGACTCAATGCATATGCCACTCGGTTCACTATTCCTTTTATGTAAGAAATCTCGACATCGTACTCGCTAAGTAGTTCTAACCAACGTCGTTGTCACGCGTTCAGGTCTCTTTGCATAAAGATGTGTTGTAGTCCATAATGCTCCATCTTTAGTTCAATTTTTTTCCCAACAAGGTAGTGTCTCTAAACCTTCAAGTTATATACAAAGGCTAACAACTCCAAATTGTGCATCACATAATTTTCCTCATGCCTTCTTAGTTTCCTCGAGATGTAAGCGATCACCCGACTGTCTTGCATCAAGACTCTGCCTAGGCCTTCCTTGGATGTGTCAGTGCATACCAATAAGTCCACATCCATGTCAGGGACCTTTAGTATCGGTGTTGTTGTCAACAACTCTTTGAGCCTCCCAAATGCTTCCGCTCATTGTTCGGTCAAAACAAACTTCTTGTTCTTCTTCTGCAATTTCGTGATTGGATTTTCTATCTTTGAAAATCCCTTGATGAATTTTTGATAGTATCCTGCTAAACCCATGAAGTTACGTACTTTTGGGACATTCATCGGTGCAATCCATTCCATAATATCCTTGACCTTTGTTGGATCCACGACGATACCTTTACCGGAGATGACATGCCCTAAGTAGTGAATCTTCGATTGATAAAATGAGCATTTGGACAACTTCCCATACAATTTGTGCTCTCGCAGACACTGTAGTACCAAGCGCAATTTCTCATCATGCTCCTCCATTGTCCGAGAGTAAATCAAATATCGTCAATGGATACTTGGATGAACTTGTCCAAGTACTCGCAGAACACCCCGTTCATCAAACTCATAAATACCCCTGGGGAATTTGTCAGTCCAAATGGTAAAACAATAAAATCGTAATGCCCAAACCTCGTCTTAAAGGTGGTCTTAGGGACATCATCCTCCTTGATCTGTAATTGGTGATACCCTGATCAAAATCAATATTTGAGAACACCATTGCATCCTTCATCTAATCAAACAGATCATCTATCCCCGACAACGGATACTGATTCTTGATCGTTGCCTTGTTCAAATGATGGTAATCAATCCAGAGCCTCTATGACCCATCATTATTTCATATGAAAATAACAGGTGCACCCCAAGGTGACACACTTGGACGTATCAGTCCCAGGTCCAACAATTCCTTCAGTTGCATTCTCAACTCTTGTAACTCCGGGGTCGACATCCGATAAGGCATTCTAGCTATCGGTTCAATCCCCGGTTTTAGTTCTATAGTAAACTCCAATTCCCTCTCCGACGGTATCCTAGGTAACTCCTTCGGGAAGACGTCTGCAATATTTCTCACCATAGGAATGTGTTCTAGACCCTCCACTACTCCTTTCTCGTTCAACGCAAGGATCGCAAAAATATTACCTCCCTTGAGCATGCTCTTCTGTAACTGCAAGGTCGAGATAAACCTCAGGGGATATGCCCTGGTTTAGACCTACAATGATGCGTCTATGTCCCTCATCATCGACCAAGATTAACCGTTTCATCTTACAGGTGAGTGTCACCTCATGCGATTCCATCAGTCCATACCAATCACAACGTCATGAGATCCTGAGATCGTGTCATACAGGTTGGCCCTAGCGACAAGTCTCCTAGGTTAAGGGTTCAGCTCATAACCCTTCATCTAACCTTTTGTTGGCTCACAAAGCCATATGTACAAGCTACCCTCATCCTGTTCGAATGCCCTTACTTTAATCCTTTTAACATTGCACCTCAAATGAAAATCTCGGTAGCACCAAGATCTATCAAAATACTAAGGGTCTGGTCAGCGACGGTACATGACATCTTGAGAAGAGTCGACTGGTTCTCTTCTTGGCGTTTATTCACCGCTACATGAATCCGATGGGCCTTCCCCAAAACTCCCATGGTAGTGGGTCTGGCTGATCCAGAATATCTGACCCCTTCCTCTTGACATTAATGCTGGTAATGTGGCTCCCCATAGTCCAACATACTTTCTTCGGTCCAGTAATCCTGGTACCCGAAGTAGAATATGAATTCTAACAATAAGGCCCAACTCGAACTTCTTGACCTTAAGTTTCTGGGTAAATTTGGTGTGGATCATATTGAAGCTGCTCCTAAATGGGCCTCATACTCGGGCACCATGCAACTACCTTATTGCAAGGCATTAAACTCATTGAGCTGACGCTCAACGAATTCCTTAGAAAAAATACCTCTCCTGGAACCATTCCTCGAATAGTTCCCATGACATGTCATCGATGGTCATGTTCAAAAGTGGCAGGGGTGTCTTCCACCATAGAAGAGATATCCCCTTCTGTTGAAATACCATCAAGCAGAACTTCATGCTGGAGGTCATAATCGCGAAGTGTGAAGCACAATGCCTTTCCCTACAACCGTGCCTCGACAGCACAACTTTCGACGACACTCGTGGACTCGAGAACTCAACTCTCTCGAGTTCTCGGTGGATGCTAATGGTACTAGCTAGGGTGCGTTGTGGACCCTCAGGGGTACAGGTGCCTTGGCCTCCTCTCAGTACCGATGGTAAATCAAGGCCCTTTAATATTACTTGGAAGGGCCTTTTCAGACCATCACCATCCCTTACAACAAGCGAATCCATCCCAAGGACTTGTTCCTCCCCTTGGGGGTTCAACTCCGAGGGTGCGGGAACTTCTAGAGGCATCGCACTTGCTTCCACGACACCACGTTATGAACCTCTGAGGCGTCCTCTAAATGCGATCACCACATGGACACGTTAATGTTTTTAATTAATGCAAAGGTTAGTACTCATGGGTTTTCTGTAGTGGAAAGCCTAGCGATCCATAGTCGCAGGGTTGAACCTGATCTGATACCATATGTAACGACCCCTTCATTACGACTACAAGAGAAGCAAAAGTGAAAATTTATTTTTTTGTTTTTAGGCAAGAAGGCGACGATGACAAAATTTTAACCACACCACAGACGACGAACTCAAGAATGCAGTCCAGGCAATAGGAAACTAAGAATCCATGCACTAGCGCGAGAGAAACTGGGTGAAACATGCGTAGAGAAACAAGGGAAACAACTACCAGCAAGACACAACATGACCAGGCCTACCAGCTAAGGGACAACATCCCCCTCCCGACACCACGAGCTTGACGAACAAGGACTATAAAATCAAGGCACATGAACCAAATGCATGAAGGCATTCAACCCATGCACCAAAACAAACCTACAATACTCAACAACACTCACATGAAAGGCACCGACTCCAGCCAAGTTATCATTCGCCGCTATCCAATAGGGTGCGCCATGATCCCCTCATCAGAAGTCATGTCGTCCCTAGGTGATAAACACGTTTATAACCTTGGCACTACACATCCTATCTAGATCAAGGACTCTGGATAACTGCAACGTGCTAGGAGCCGAAAACTGACAAGAAGGCTACACACATACCCTAAGCAATGGGTCGCCCAGACGCAAGATGACTACAATCAAAGGAAAAGATCAAGCTATTAACCGACTCCTCCAACAACCCGTACCATAACTGATAAACCAGAAGTCTAAGTGCGAAGGTTGAACTATTACCAAGCTACTAAGGTCAGGATGTTATCATAACACGTGCTAAAAAGGCACTTAATCGAATATAATACACTTATCAACCATTAAAAACTATTAATTAAAATAAGTGATCTACCTAACATTTTAAGGTGCTCCACACTGCTTAAAAAAAAGGGATCGACATATTGTCTAGAAGGGCTAATCCTAAATGCGATCGATGTCTATTACTAAAGCCACTTCAATGCTATCCTTTATGCCATTTTACGTTGTTATGTGGTGGTGAATAAAAGCCAAAAGACGCTAATAAAAGAAATTTTAATGCTACCTTGTTGTTTATGAATAAGGGTAACCTCGATGTTAATCAATGAGAATTAATGCTATTAAAGAGTGTTATCTAAATCAAGCTATACATTACATAAAAACCAAGCTATTCCTTATGATCTATAAATGCTATATACTTCAAGCTACCCGTTACAAGAAAGTTGCTATACATTCAATGAGATTAATGCCTTATAAATCAAGCTATACATTCAATATATACATTCAATGAGACTTGATGCCATACCCATCCAATGATATTTACTGTTGTATGCATTCAATGAGATTTACTGCCATATTCGTTAATGAGATTTAATGCCATAAACATTCAACGATATTTACTGCCACATGCTTTCAATGAGATTAATGCCATACTTGGTTAATGATATTTATTTCCATATACATTCAAGCTATACATTACATTACCGAAAAATGGTAGGGTTGTCAAGACAAGGATGGCAAGAGACAAGAAAACACAGAGATAAGTGGCAAGTCGCCCAACAAAATAAAAAAGAAGCAGACTTAATAAGTTTGGAAAATTTCCAGTTATACATAGGTAATGATTTTAGTCTTTAAAGATGGAAAACACCCAACAAATAAAAACGAATGTAGACTTCATAAGTTTGGAAAATTTCTAGTCATACACAGGCAATGATTTTGGTCTTTAAAGATGGAAAACACCTAGCAAATAAAAACGAATGCAAACTTGATAAGTTTGGAAAATTTCCAGTCATACACAGGAAACAATTTCGGTCTTTAAAGATGGAAAACGCCCAACAAATAAAAACGAATGCAAACTTCATAAGTTTGGAAAATTTCCAGTTATACATAGGCAACGATTTCGGTCTTTAAAGATGGAAAATGCCCAAGAAATAAAAATGAATGCAGACTTCATAAGTTTGGCAAATTGCCAGTTATATATAGGCAACGATTTCGGTCTTTAAAAATGGAAAACGCCCAACAAATAAAAACGAATGCAGACTTCATAAGTTTGGAAAATTTCCAGTCATACATAGGCAACGATTTTCGTCTTTAAAGATGGCAAACGCACAACAAATAAAAATGAATGCAGACTTCGTAAGTTTGGTAAACTACCAGTTATACACCTGACAACGAGTTCAATATTTAAAGATGGAAAACGTCCGATTAACAAGGGAAAAATGAAGTCCCAACCAGTGACCAAATGAAGTCTTAATAAGAAATGTTTTCAGTCTTAATATAGGCAAATCGACAGAGCAACAAAGGGCAAGCGCAGTCACAACCAGTGAAAATCCAGCAAGAAATAAAAACATAGAGTTTAACAAAAAAAACTTTGCCATCAACCAATAAATTGTAGGGTTAATTAATCGCATCAAGGTGCAATAAAACACACTATATGGAACAACCAATAGGGCTAGACGATTGAAAATAACCTCCTTTGCTCATCATCCACGCACAGAAAAGCAGGGAATTTAGATCCATAGTTCTATTAACACCGAAGTGACGACCGTAGATCAGGCTCCTAGCCGATTGCTCAGGCATGGACTGATGAGCTAGGGACGAAGGAAAAAATAAACCGCAATCATCACAAATCAATAAACCATAGGACGGTCAAGACATGCAGGGATCAAAGGCCATCAGAATCAATCAACATCGAGCTAAAGGCTATGGGGAAATTTCAGTCATCAATTGGAATGCTAATACAATCATTATATTTACCTGATTAAACATATAGAACTGAAAACATAAATTATACTAACAATCTACCATGCAAAAACAAGGAAGCATACCATATCCCAAGTCGTCCGCTCTGAGTTGATGTCCTGCACGCTCCGTACAACTCCTGCTTGTCGACCAATTAGACTTCATCGATACCTCCCAACCAATGCTAGGGGTACTCTTATTCCCCCTTAGCCCCCCGAGCTGCAAAGGGGCCACACACACTAACTAGAGAATCAATTAGCTCCCAGCTCGCCTCACAAGGCCGAGGTACCACTCCTCACCGAGTTGGGTATCCCAACTCCCACAAGATAAGTCAATCAAGTATAAATTTCTGCAGCGTAATGTTACACATGACAGAAAAAATCCATCATCCTTATCCTCCCTTCATTATATAGAGTTTCAATGTCCTTTACTTTCCCAAAATCCCATTTAATCTAATGTTTAATAATTTAATTCATAAAAATCCTCCCTGTACATGTGTCAGCCATCCCCTTCATTCCTCCATAAATTAATTTCATTAATTAATTAATTACCCCTATTTCCCTCACCCACCTAAAATCATTCCTAGAATCGCTTCTAGGTGTCCCCAAATTCCCTTACAAGTTTTAATGACTTTCCCTCTTACTAATTTACTATTTGAGTTTGATTTTAGAAAGTTCTTAAATGCTAGATACCTTACTGAGTTAGTCTTTCTGCTTTTTCCTTGTTTCCCCTTTCTTTTATGTTTCCCATTTTTTCCTAGTTTCCTAAATCTTTTAAATTTCCCTCTTTCCCTTTTTATTTAATACACAAAAAGGCATGTGCAGAAACTTACCCTTCCCCCCCCCTTTTTTTTTTGAATAAATTTTTAATTAGCATAATATAATAAAACAATTATCTCCCCTTTTTAAATTTTATCCCAAAAGATTTTTATAAATCAATATAATTGCTTNTAAATATATAATTTTTTTTATCACAAGTATAATTTAGACCTAGACTTTATTTTCCTAGGTTGGGCGACATTTTATCAGGGGAAATGTTTTAAATCTTCCTTGACACGTTATTTGTTTTAAGGCCATCTAGGTTTATCCATTTATTAAATAACAATGCGACGTGCCCTTCAGGATGAACCAGGTGCTCCAAGGGTGCCACTCACCTCTTTTTGTTTCTCTTGCACGACATGCCCTTCAGGACACACTACATGCTCCAAGGGTGCCACTCACCTCTTTCTGTTTTTCTTGCACGACATGCCCTTCAAGACGCACTCCATGCTCCAAGGGTGCCACTCACCTCTTGACTGACTTGGTAGATATCAAAAACCCCTAGAGTTAATACTCTGCCAGGTGATCTTGTGGGAGACTAAGGGATTCTAAGGAATAAGGCCCCTGCCTTATTGCGCACCCCTTATAATCATTGTGAGCGATTGTCGCAGTCTACCCTCACGACATCATGGGCATTCTTGAACTAGGTAGTCGTTAACCTATAGTTCGAGCCATGAGGGGAGTGCTAGTAGGCTATGGCAGGGCCGTTGTCCACACCTCTCCCTCAACATATCTGGTAGTTTGCATGACCCCTCTACTCCACATGTGAGTCTGGTCGACAACTTATCGTCAACCTACATCATCAACGAATCATGTCAGAAATATATCCATAATCATATCATCTAATCAGGTGCACTAATATCACATATAAAACAATCAAACCCCAATAGTTCACTCCCCGACTCGATCCGGAGTCCAAGGGGTTCAATCGATGCCTCTTCATCCTTGAGGTCCAAAATCCTGCACACTTAGTAAAACCGATTCAATAGCACTTGTCTATGTCAATGCAAAAAAACAACATGTCATCAACCCATAACGCCTCATAATCAAAATCAATGCTTAATAGTATAATAATCTGGATCACTTGCGAGCAAGTGTCCTAAAAAAAGTTCGCTCAATGTGCACAAGAGCAGGATGTTACAACCAGGGGGTCCCTAGTTGTGCAAGTTGATAGTAACAAGGGATGGTATTGGTCTACCACCAAGGGAAACCATACCAAACCTTCCATACCTAGTTTGAGAAAAACAACATATACATAAAAGAAGAAACTAAAACACCCCCCTGAACCAGAGTGTGTAAGAAATCTGAGCTAACCTGACAATGCCTGAAATTACTGCCTATGGACTACCAAATCATTAAGCTCGTACTACAAGGTGTTTTAGCACCTGGGGGTTCTCCTTCCCACCATCCTCCTGTTTCTTGTTATCTTCCTTTTGGGAGATCGTGCGAGTCTTCCTGATTTGGGTTGGTGCACCATGTCCATCGACAGGCATGATGTCCATGTGATGGACACATCGTAGGTAGAGGTGGAACTGAGATTTCAACCACTCCAACTTGCATTTTTGGTCCTTCTCTACCTATACTAATAGTTTGGTAATAGTTTCCAGACTTCTTAGGTGATGTAGGATCTCGTCCAACATTGTCTTGTTTTCCCTGTTATCCTTTTGTCTGGCTTCTTCCATTTTTGAATTCACTTTCCCGATCATCATCTTAGTTAGACAAGACATCTCCACCATTTTTTGGTAGAGGGTTTCCCTGGGTTGCATGGCCCCCAGATATGTTACCCAGTCCACTTCCTATACCAATGAATCCCACGCTTTACCTTTGTGTTTGTCCTTTAATTCATTTTTCCACCGGGTGATGGTCACCTTCCCCTTCGACGCAACTAGAGTTTGGAAGGTTCCCTCTGCATCTTTCTCTCTTGCTCCATTCTTATTCACCGTCACACATTGTTCAAGATGTCCTTCCCAAGGGGGTTCCACTTCCTATGCATTTTATTTAGTCACACCATCTCTTTGTGCCTATCCCAGCTCCTATTCTGGTTACTCAGCATGTGCCTCACTTCACAAGAATTCTTACTTTCCCTGACCTTGATGCTGTAATAACCCCTACTATTGCGCTCCTTCTGTTTGCATCTATTTCTGTTGTCCCTCTTCTTATTGACCTTCCCCCTCTGCGAGCCCATCCTTCTAGTCATGGTTTGCATGCGATGGTGAGCACTTTCTTCAATTTTTCTGTTAAGGCTCGTATAATCATGATGGGTTTTCCTTTGTCCCTATACGATCACTTCCCTTGATCGCTTGTGATTTGAATGTGTTTCTCTCCGTACCTATAATTGGGCCTGGTGGATCAATATTGGTTATCATCAACCCCTCATTCCTTACGTCATTTGTTGCATGTGAATTTTTTCCTGACCTTTCACTCGTGTTTTCCACGCAACTCTTACTGGCGTATTGGCCTTGCTTTTGGTCACCCGCTTGTTGCTTATTGTGATCTTGCATGATAATTGGTGGCAGACTGTTAGGAAATAATATTCTACCTGGGTTCTGCGTACCTTCTGTTAGCGATATTTCTCGCTAAGGGGGCCAGATATCAAACGCATGGGTTAAAACTCACTTGTCCAAAGTTTTGGGCGACAACGCGCCCGTGGTAAACAGCAAGCACGACCGGGCGGTCCAGATGAGCGCGCCCAGATCAACGGCTCACAGCAAATTTCGGACCCCCCTTTCCTTTCGACCTTTAAGCAAGAGGGGGGGGTCCGG
>SNQJ01S0165901.1:8505-21038 GCA_010110895.2 Picea sitchensis | reverse complement strand
TCTCGGGCTAATTGTGGAAGTTTATTCCCCATATGTGCATCAACAATATCAAGGGCGCCGAGTTGTGCGCTGGGTTGAATCAAATGTTCATCAATTTGAGCCATGTCTACCCTGTCCATCTTAGAGACTTCCGCCAAATTTCTCTCATTTTTCTCCTTCATGTCAAGGGAGATTCGCTCTATATTCATCTGCCTTAGCGTCTCTGTGTCACCTCCACTCTCCATCCCTAACAGCTCACCATTTATGGCTTTGAAAGTTTCTTCTAGTGAATTCGTCACTTTTTGAGCCTGCTCCTTGCTTAAAGTAATATCATGTTCCCAATTCTTTAACAAAATATTACCCCTAGTTTGTTCAGCAATGGTGAGTCCAGGGGGCCCTGCTGAAAATCTGTTGTTGGTAGCTATTACTTCTTCTTGGAAGGCGACCTGAGCAGCTTCTGCATTTCTTTCTTTGACAATCATATTCTCATAAATTTGATGCATTAACAAGCAATCTTTCCGAAACTCCCCTATTTTGTTTAGTAGACTCTGTTGAGCAGAAGAAATCCTGCTCCGAATGTCGATTGCTCGGGATTTAACAATCTCGATGTCGATCACCTTGCTTTCTGCGACCTGTAACTGAGCCTGTATCTGTGTGATCATATCCCTCTGTTGACCCGACTGCACCCAACCATCTCGGATCACTGAATTTGCTTGTTCCAGCTTGGTTTTGAGGACTTCGATTTCTTTCTTATCGGCCAATTGGGCCAGCTCTATTACTCCACTCGCTTGACTCTTAGCGTCTTCCGCAGCCGAAGCTACTCGGGCTTCAAGAGTCTTGATCAGTTGATTCTTTCTCTTGAGCTGATTTTTCAACATCGCAACCGAGAATTGGTTCGCTGACGCATACACTCCTAGCATCCCTTCTATCTCTGTGGCGAATTCATTACTCTTCTTGTTTTTTCCATCTGTCATTACTTTGAATTTTTTAACAGTGGACTCTCCCTCTTGATAAAATTCCCTCTTTACTACAGCTTTTCTCTTTCTGTCAAAAAATAACTCATTAGGGGGGAGTTCCTCTGCCCTTATAGGTCTTAGTTCTTCACCAAAAATCCATCCCTCGCTAACGTCTCCCTGTGCCGACTGCAAGGGTGTGACAGAGGTGATGGGTTGTCCGATTTGCTTTGCCGCCTTTCCTGGTGTTATGAGTGAGTCCTGCTCTTTCGAAGGATCAGAGGTCTTTGTCTCTGTCCCTGTCTCTGGATTCTGAGTTTCAGGCGGGTCGGTGTTTTTCACTTCCATCTCTGGACCATGTTCCTTGGGTCGGTCAGTTGCCCCTTTTTCTATTTCGGGATTCTTTTCCTGCTCGGGATTCTTCTCCTGCTCGGGGCTCTTCTCCTGTTCGGGACTGTTCTCCTGTTCAGGATTCTTCTCCTGCTCCCCTTCCTGACATTTTTCGGGATTAGAAGTTTGCCCCTCAGAACTTTCGGCCTCCTTTTATTTATCCTTGGAAAGTCCCAAACCTCACAGCACAACGGGGAGGCATCTTTTCCTATGCTCCTGAAATTTTAAAACAGAATCCCTGTCTTCGGGTGCCAGAGATCTGATTCGGAATTGTACTTCCGCATAGGACCTCGCCCCTAGGAAAACATCATCCGAAGGTGAACACTCATGTTCAAACCTCTTTAATCCACAATTTCCCAAATGGGTGCTTACAATTCTCTGAGGATCATGCTTTTTGTACTCAATAGAGACTAGGCTCAAGTCTTCTAAGGTTGCAGCCTCAGCCTTAGCATGTCCGAAATCTAATAAGGAATAGGAAATAAGCCGAACAGGGAAAAATGGCCATACCTTCTTTGATGACGCTTTGAGCTCTTTACTCACCCCGCCAATCACTGTTTGTCGAGCAATCTCACGACAGGCCATCTTGTCGGGGATGAACAGCGGTAGCGCTAGAGAAGGAACAACAGCTCCAAAAACTCTAAAATAGGAGAATTCTTCTTCTACATACCAATCCGTGATACTGCTCAGATTCGCAGCAATGCTATCTGAGATGCGGGGTGGTGAAAGACCAAAAATGGCGATGTGCAGGGGCACCATCACCCAGTTGAAAATCTCATAAATAAACTTATTTGCATTATTTTCCCACAGCTTGTCATGGTACTCATGCACAGTTTTTTCTTGGGTTGGACTNTGTGGTTTTCTCCCGATTTGGGTTTCCACGTAAAACATTGGTGTACTGTGCATGTGTGTGATTGTTTATTTATTACTACTCATTATTGGATAATAATTCTAAATTGATATAACATTTGAGAAAAAGGATTAAAATTACGTTATTACTGATTCACCCCCCCTCTCAGTAATCCAACAACAAGGCTTTCTCCTTCCAATCCGAGACTAGGAGGGGAAAAATCAACAAGAACACTCCCAAAATTTAAAGTTCGGGGAACTCCAACAAAAGGTATAACAGAAGGCTGAAAGTCCAAAATTGGAGTTCCTATAGGATAATGAAAATCATAAAAAAAACTTGGTTCAACAGTAGAAGTACCTTGATTAAGGGCCTTTCCCTTTCTAACAATTTTCTCTAGGTCAGCTTCAGGTGTTGCCAAAGGAAGTTGTGTAGTAGACCTCGTGTGTCTACCTCTGGAAGCCACAGCTAAAAAAATGGATTCGCCAATAAATCCACATCAATGGATTCACCACAGTGGAGTCGTCAGGTGCACAGTTGCAATCTTGATGTATTGGGTTCTGATGCACCTTCAGAACCAGTAATTTTTTTCGTTCAATCCCAGGGAAAATCTTCAACTTCGTCCCTGACAATGGTGCCATAAATGTTAGCACCAAGATTCACCTCTGGATTGCATCATAGGTAAGCCCGATACCCATCAGTTATGTCACAATGAAATGATTTAATGGTGGTCTAATGGATGCAGACTCTGGATATATCGTTTTAACTCAGAAAACTAGGCAGTTGTGCACAGATAGATGGGGTCTTGATCTAACTTTAATCAGTAAGTTGGTATAGTGGTGAATAGGTGGAAGAACAAGAGAGAAATGTGAAGGTATGCTATGAACATCCGGTCTTCCAGTGACCTTGGGCAAAAAATCTTCAGATAAAATATCCTCCTGGTTCTGAGAACTTCAAGAAACTGAAAACATTGTAGGAGAAATGTAATGAAACCTACATTACACCACAGGCACAACAACTCGGATGGATCATCCATGCCCGAGATTCCAGTATCAGAGGCCAAAAGAAATGGGGAAGAAAATTGACTATTATTAAACAAGAAGTCTCAAAATACCATATATAACTGGAGAACCAGGAAATTTAATAAAACATTACATGCAGGAGCTCATCTCTACCATCGATGCTAACAAAATATGAGAATGACTCCTACATACTCAGAACCAAAATCGCGGTAGCGAGTTCGAGTCATTGCATTGAAGGCGTTACGTCTGCATGCCTCCTGGAAGACTGTGTGTGCATTCTCTAGTCAGACGCGAACTCTACCAGACGCAATCTTGCTTCAAAATGGGCCTGTGGCTGAGTGGACTAACATACAATCCTTTCTTGGGATTTCCATTTATGGTGGAAATGATGCCCAACCACCATCACCTGTTTTAATAACTGCTTCCTCGGGATCGAAGAGTTCCAAGTCAACTTTGCATCTGAAGGATGTGGTGGCTTTCCCTTGGCTGTATGTTGTTTTGTTGGACCATTACAAGGGAACCTAGTTGGTGGAGACGGATGAGGATCTGGCGGGGACGATGGTGCAATCGACGTGGAGGTGAGACGAGAGACGGCCATATGAATAAACGTGGTGGATGGAAGGTGACCGGGAAAGTGCGGGTGACAAAAGACATGCGTACTGCACTGGGACAAGACAAAGGTGAAGTTTCACGGGGTGATTATGTGGGGGCAGAGGAAAATCCGCAACAGTAGGCAGGATGGGGACCATCTGCCTAGATGGAGTTGAGCGGTAGAACACCTAGCTAGAGATGATATGAGGGAGTGATAAGGGGATGTGACTGGAAGGTGAGTGGAAGACACATGGCAGAAGGTGAGAGGATGAAGTGCGAAGGTGGGAAAGTGAATGGAGGACAGGTGTCGACAGGAGGGAAAGTGGTAAGTGGCCTAATTCAAANTAAAGGAAGAATGTCAAGGGGGGTCCGGTATGGACCACACACCGTAGATCTAGGTGCGCAAATCTCAGCCGCCCAGATCTACGCGTCGATTATCACAATTGTGCCTAGGCCCAAAAACTTAAGATAATGTGATTTTGTGGGTTTTTTTCCCCTTTTCCTCATTTCTTTCACCAACGGGCCAACTTCTTAGGAAAAACTCCCCTTTACAAATTAATGTGATAACACATCACACCATTTACATTTGGATGAAACCATTATCATTCTAGGATACTCCAATGTTGACATGATACAAAATAGTGGCATAACAAATAATTGGAAAACTACATGTGCAATTACAATGTCTGATGTCTTTTTGTTAAGAAAAAAACATGTGCAAAACATACTTATTAACCATATATGGTGAAATGTGCCCATATCACAATACAACCTCTTTATCCTGTACACAGACTGGTGTGACCATGATACAATTTGTCTTGTACTTGAAATATGAGATGTACACCAAAGATAGTGAAAAATTATGTTTCCATGTCTCAAAGCATATCTAGATACTTTGTTGTAGAAAACCAAAATCATTCAACTATGGCCATGCAATTTCTTAATATTTTCTGGCTTGTAATATATTTTGTGCAGGAAATTTTTTATATAATTACAACCATGGATGGAGAAAAGCAAAGGTTCATGTTTCTAACTATATTTTATTCTATTCATTGATTCTCATTTACTGTATGTACATATTACTTTTTCTCCCCTGCATACCAGCTTCCATTCATGTTCACTGTATTTTGTGTGTTCCCACATTGAAACAAACATAATAGTTGGAGAAAATGAAGGAGTCTTTACTGCAAGTGTAGAAGAGGAGATACAAAGGTACATGCTTGTATTGTTATTTCATATTCCATTGTTTTGTATTTAATTTATTGTCTATATATGTGTTCACCTAATTTATTGTATGTAGATATTGTGTATCTTCCTACATAATAACTTATCTTTATTTCCATTGTATTTTATGTGCCACTACATTGAAATAAATCAAACTCTGTTTATTTTTTTTACATGCCATCCTTCATACCAAATTCGTTCATGTCCATTGTATTTTTCTGCATTGTTACATTTAAACAAATAGAGTAGCTGGAGAAGACGATGGACACTTTGCCGCAAATGTAGAGGAGGAGTTACAAAGGTGCATGCCTCTACTCTTATTTCATATTCAATTGTTTATTATTTCATTTATTGTTTGTGTATTTGTTCTACTACTTTGCACCTATTTTACTGTATGTAGATACTACGTATCTTTCTACGTAGTAACTTATCCTCATGTGAATTGTATTCTCTTTGCTGCTGCATTGAAATAAATAGAATTGTGTTTCTTTCTTTTACATGTCTTTCTGCATACTAACTTACCTTCATGTCCATTGTATGTTTGACATTTCTACATTGAAAGAAACAGATTGGTTGGACAGGAAGATGAATTCTTATATGCCACAGCAGAAGGGGTTGAAGTACAATCTTCAAAAAGGTATACCAATTGTGCTAGTAAATCAAACACACAAAATGGGTGGGTGCATATAATATTGGACTAGAAAATGATGATTTGGAAACAATAGGCCTTTGTTGAGACTTCTCGCTTCCAAACATTTCCCTCCCCATTTCTAATTTCCCCACTTTCTATTACCCCTTTTTTTCCCTCTTCTATACTTAACTGAATTCCCCTTCGTTTTTCTCGTCTACTTTCACTTTCTGGTTGCTTTTCTTAGTCGTCTTTCCGAAAATGTCTAGGTGTGCGGGTTGGTAGACTCTCAGGTTCACATTTACACTCATGCTTCTATATCATGACTCCGACAGACGGTTTCCTCATTCCATACTTAGCCACTTTTTTGATTGCATGTTCTTGGGCTAGCGGGTTCAAGATTGTGCCTCTAGCTTCAGAGGTTCCACGATATACAGATTGGATTTCATACCCCCCCATCATGCCCTATTCCCTGTTACACATTTTTGCAGTAAAAAAATACGAGGCATACAATTTGACCATTGGGTCTTCATGTTTCCTAAGTATCCCTTGACACCCTATTTTGTATTCCATCTCCTTCGACCCTGTATGTGACATTCAGAACAATTATGGTCAATATACAATGCATATGCTTATTTATTCCTTCTTATGTTCATCTACACATGCTTGCATTAGAAAAAGTTGGACTAGTGACATGGATGAGCAGTCAATCATCACAAACATCAACAGACCGACAAGGCCAAAGGTAAAGATGCATACATTGTGTTCCTCGTATGTTTACCAAAAAAATATCCTCAACTATTTATTCATCTATGCCATGGTAAATATGTTGATGTCATCTACAATGCATACTTTGCAGTTCACAAGAAGTATCAACGAGCGCAAGTGAGATGCTGAACATAGCGCAAGTTTTGCAAACTAAGAGATCTGGTTTGCAAAACTATGGCTCCATACTTCATCCAGTTGTGCGTCTACTTGTACATTTATGCCAGGAAAAAAGAAAACAAAAAAATAATGTAGACTACCATTCACATTACTTTTCCTGTTCAAAAAATGTCACCAAGTCTAAACTTATAACACCCAATATACTATCAATAGAGGGCTTCAACAACCATCGAAATGGACACATGTTCATCAGGGACATAATGGTTGTCTATAGCACCTACTTGGAAAAGGAAAATAAAACTAGATCCATTATGTGTTCTAACATGATAGACAATGAAGCCCTGATGACAGTCACACTGACTATTCCCACACAACTTGTCTAGAAACATGCAGAAAAGATATTGCCAGGTAATGGGATATCCATTACAAATTTTATTATATTTCCCAAAATAGTATATGACCATGGTGATTGTGATCAGATTATATCGCTCAACGAAACAATTATTTTGGAAAAAATTCTCGCTATTTGTTCAAAAAATCATTTCACCCCAGACACAACTATCAGCCAACTTGTACAGAGCAACAACACTTACCCAATCGGAACCATTGGTTCAGTTTTCACATTCACGAGAAAACTTGGCTCGCAACACATTATCCATATAAAATATGGAGAGTCAAACAACGACAAGGCAATGGTATCATTCTCCATATCCAATTTTGTCCTTTAATTTCACATGTCCATGTATCTTGGTTATGTTACACAACTATTGCATTGTTCCATGCAGCTGCAATTGTTCGACACCTATTCAAATTTTTTTTCCCCAATGGAACAACAATTGCATAAAGGGAAATTTCCACTTATGCTCTTCAAAAATATAACAAAAAAAAGAGATGTTGAATAAAGGATATTTCGCACAACCCAAGTAACATTTGTAACATAATTGCGAACAAACATAGTACATGATATCAAGAAACTAACTAGCTCTACAACTGTTGTGCGTATACATCTACAATTTCATCCTCACTTTACTCATACAAATTGCCTTCACCAATTTTCTGCAGTTTTTCTTTTTTTGTTGTGTAGTTGTATATTATATTGTTCAATGTATTGGTTGAGGGTGTTTTGGTTGCAGCGAATGCATACTCAACCCCCTTCGAGCCTGTATGTGCCAAATGCAACTCTCTTGCTTCTGCTTCTTCTTTCATAAATGATGATACAATTGATTGTCTACGATGCAGTAAAAAATTCCCTTACATATATAGACATTGCCTCAATGTTGTCATCCGAACCGTGGGCAACACAATCGTACATTGTACAAATAGGCAACCTCTATTACATGATGTGCTTCCTAGGTTAGCATAATTTCCATATGAAGTATACCTATAGAAAAAGGAAAACAATGTCTACATGTTGTGCAACTTTCAGATACATAGTAAATTTACCTTAAATGAGGACAATGCAATATTGCATATCAGCTGGAAAAAAAAAACAAAACATATCAAGCTTTAGCGGGAAACGAAAACATCTCATTTGTGTCTAAAATTTTTCTTCAATACCCAAATGAATGTTCGTCGAACTCGAGTTCTTCGGAGTTTACATCTATGGCTATAAAATTTTCTTTCCAAAGATTTTTTCCCTTTTTGTGCACTTGAAAAAACAAGCAGAATCTAACCACAAATCAAATCATTATTGTTATTTTGATGTTTTTTTGCATCTCCCAGTAAGAATTTTGCATGTTTTTTGGGGTGTCCAATTGAAAAAAAAATGGTGGCTAGTTGTATATTTGTTGGAGGAGTCTACACCTTTTTGGGTGCCCAAATTGGAAAAAAAAAAATCCAACTATATAGCCATGGTAGGTTTTATGCATTTTTTGGGTACCCAAATAAAAAATAAGATGATCTCCAACTATACATTTATGGTATGATATCTGCATTTTCTTGATGCCCTAATTGAAAAAAAAGGGCTCAACATGGATTGAAGCATGAGCTTGAGATCTTTAGAACTCACTATAGAGATTGGGGAGTTCGGGCATTGGAATTCATACAGGCAGGTGCATTTATTGCTGATGTACAAGTGCATAATATTGTTCAATCCAGAAATGGGAAGCATGAGGACAAACCCCATACAAAGTATCCAAATGTGAATAACTCATGACCATCCTTTGATCCTCTTGGCATAACCATTAGGCATTTCCAATAATATTGGAAATTTGGCATTGTTAAAACCGGTAGTGATAGGACATGGCACTATCAGAAGAATATGTCCATAGTGATATTGCTTCATGGTAAAATAGTAATCGACAAGTTTCTTGTTTCCCATTTGGGGGTTTGTTTATATCTTGGATACAATGGTGAAGCTTTGTTGGTTTTGTGTTGTCTTGTGTTTAGCAGACTTTTGTTCATATCTCATGGCCCCGGTTATTTTCTCATGGGAAGATATACCAAATGTAAGAGAAAACCAATGCCACGTGTGTTTATATATATATATATATATATATATATATATAATTGTTTGATGCATAGGTTGATGTGTATTTCTCTATAGACCCTTGTGGGATCTCACTTGGCGCCTTCTATGTTCATGCGTTGCCTTGTGCCTCGAATTTCAATACATTTGATGTTTACTTGGCTCTTGGTTGTATGCTTTGTTCTAGAAAATTAATGATACATTCAGGATATTGGCGATTTTTCTATGATCTTAAAGAATACACAAGACCTTATTTTCCTTTTAATATAAACTCTCTGACGCAAATGTAGTACGTGGCCCGTTTTAGCACTTTTCCTTGATCGATGAACTTAGCAAAATTCATCTACAGGAATATTTTGAAATAAAAGGATATATACTATGTGAAGTTCAATGGAACTATCATATCAACCAAAGAACATTAAAATTCAAATTCGTCTTAAAATTCAAATTCATCATTGTTATACTTACGGTGAAGTTGATAGTACAATAATTTTACTTAAACATCCCAAAATTGATTTTCTTGTGGCTTTTCAATGCTTCTCTTATACAAACACATCCTGGAAACTATGAGCATGGCTCACTTTATCTATTCCTTGATTGAAGAGCTTGTTCACCTATTTAATGAACTTCATAGTTAATGTTAAGACCATCAATGGGGATTTCTTACACCAATTCATGCTTCCGAAAATTGTCATCCCCTTTATTTTTTCCCTTTGCTTTCCATTTCTAGTTACTTGGTTGTTTTTCAGAAAATGTTTAGGTGTGGGGGTTGGTGGATTCACGTCTTCATATTTCAACTAATACTTTTACATCACGAATCCGACCGATCGCTTCCCCGTTTCATATTCAGAAAACTTTTTGGATCGCAGGTTCCTGGGTAGGTGGGATAAACATTGCGTTTCCATTGTTCCGCCACCTGCAAACAACACCCGAACATCCCCGATCTACAAATTGGAAACTAAATTCCCCTTTCTTTTTTCTTGTTTTCTTTCCCTTTCTGGTTACTTAGTCGTTTTTCCGAATGTGTTGTTTTTTTGAATGTGTCGTTTTTCTGAATGTTTCATGTTTTTATATACAACACCCGAAGTTCCGTAATATACAACTTGATCGTCGAAGTCTATCATTGTCCCATGTTATTTGTTACACATTTTGCAATCAAAAGTAGGGATACATACAATTTTACCATCGGGCCCTCACGTCTCCTAAGTAGAACTTGTGATCCTATTTTCAAGCATGTCAATATTCCCTGTTTCTATTATGTCTCACGCTTTTATATCACGGGTCTGACCAACCGCTTACCCATTGCATACTTGGCCACTATTACCATAGTTGGTTCCTGGCCAGGCTTGCTCAACATTGTGCTTCCATTGTTTCGCTACCTACAAACAGCACCCCAAATTCCACGATATACAAATTGACCGTCAAAATCTGTGATTGTTCCATGTTTTGTGTTACACATTCTACAGTCAAAAGTTCAAAGACATACAATTTGACCATTGGCCCCTCATGTCTCCTTAGTATAACTTGTGACCCTATTTTGAAGCCCTCCCGACCGCTTTCCATACTTGGCCATTTCCTGGAATCTCTTTCGCGGGCTGGTGGGTGGATGAAATGTGCAATGCTTAATCTCTCTTTGCCATCCCTGCCACCTTCGAACTTCTTTCTAGATATGAAATTATTTAGCTTTAATGATAATATCTCATCATGCAGGAACTCATAATATTGTCATTAATGTTCGAAAGGCTAGAGAATATTTGTCATTAATACGAATTAAACCAAGATTTGCGGAGAGTTGTGTTATCCTTTCCAAGTATTCATTTCAAGCATCATGCAATCTCTTTCGTGCATCGTTCGATTGGCGCCTTTACAAAATATCTAATCCTTAATCACTCTTTGTTGTCACCGCCACCTTCGCACTTTTCTAAATATGCAATTAGTAATATTTAATGGTAACAAATCATTATGAATGAACCATGGAGAGTTTCATTGATCATCGAAAGGCTCAAGGATATCTTCCATTGATACATAGTAAACCAAGATTTGCGGAGGGTTATATTATCCCTTCTGAATTTTCATTTCAAACATCATCTGGAGCAAATAGAAATTCCCGTTAACTTATGGAAGCAGTTCGACAACAGTTATGTCTAGATACTGTAAACACCTTCAGGCATGATGACCAGAGGTTCCAGTAGTCCAGGGAATATTATTATTACTCATCTCCCTCTGCCCAGGAGAAAAAAAGGAGATGGTCCCTTGGTGAAATGAGAGATATATTTCAAGCCAGAGAATTCCAAGGAAACCTTGCCTGCTTAGATAGCCTGTCTGCCTACATTGATGGCTGACACAAAGGTTGATGCGGTCGATTTCAAGCTGGAATAAGATGATCTGATGGACGATGATACGGAAATGGATGATGGCAATGCAGACGTTGTTCCCACTCTTATGCCCAAATTGAAATCAACTATAACAGGGGGCACTTCCAGGCTCGGTGACGGCGTCTCTAAAAAGACAAAACAAAGGGGTTTCATAAAAGAAATCAACGTTGAACGCAATGTCTGCTTTGTAGCTCGAGAGTAGGAATTCTAGAGGTCCAAATTAGTCCATTCTGGGAGGAAGCATTTCACTGTAAGGAAATGGTCTCTTGATGCTCCCAGAGATATATTTCAAGCCAAATAATTATTCAATTGTGGGACCACTCTTTTGTTCTCTGGATATACAATTAACTTCTTAGGGGATGAGGACCAAAACTCCCACTCATGCAAGGCATATTCCTACTACTCATCTCCTTCCGACCAAAATGGACTAATTTGGGCCTTTGGAATTTCTCATGCAACCTGTGTCCCTGAAGTCTTTGAATGTGAGGAGGTGGTCTCCTTGTGTGTCCTAACTTTCAGTTTCGGGCTCTTCCTCTTGCCCTACAACTTTTTTTGTCTCCTTCCTCATAGGAAGCTTTGTGAGAACTATCAATTTTACCACGAGGATGGGTTCTTATGTCCTCCTAGGTTTGAAAAATTATGGGTTTCTTTCTTGCTGGGGTGCAACATTGGAGCAATGTTGTGGGATGTCATGCTCTTCATTGTGGCAGATGCGGATTGGAAATTCTTCTTGTCGGGTCCTTTTCCTTGTTATTTGTACAATTGATTGGTACCTTGCAATGTCTCTAGGTTGCCAGCATCAGGAGCAGGAGTGTTGTTCACCTGCTTCAAGCCAAGGAATTATTCCACTATAGAACCACTCTACTATTTCTTTGTCGCCTCGGGTCTTCTGCAAGATATTGAGATTGTGGCAGCGAACATTGACCTTCTGAGGAGAAGAATGCAAGGATTTCCTAAAAAAAAGCATGGTAATGAGTTTTGTATGCATGTTGAAGAGCATCTTGATGGATCTTGCATGTTTTCCCACTAGAGGAACAACACAGAATTGTATTTTTTGTTTGTATATCTTGTACCTATGTTTATGACAAATATGTTCAATGTTTTGGTGCAAAGAACTCAGTCCAATTTCTATGGATAGATATACATTTCCCAATATTTTTTTTTTTTTTTTTATG
>SNQJ01S0165899.1:16779-35548 GCA_010110895.2 Picea sitchensis | reverse complement strand
AAGTCTTTTGGACATATCAATTTCATGATTATCTTTCTAATGAATAATGAATAAACTGTAGGTAGTTCAATGATATATACAAATAAAAACACAAACTTTGAAAACTGTGCATCATGCATCATGTGAAATGTATTTCAATTTGCTGCAACCAGAAAAAACAAAAAAAATCATTTACTTCAAACTCTGGATAAATAATATTTTATTGCAACAGGGAAAAAGGGAATAAAGTTATTGCTTTAAACTCCAGATAAATATTTTCTTCCTCCCTTACGGTAGGCTTATAATTGACAACATCGCTTTTAAACTATTTAGATGCACGACTACAGTGTTCATGGTGTCACCCACGAAGAATCAATCTGAAAGTTAAAAAAATTAGTACTGCGCCTGACATGAACTTATTAGTCACGGCCGATCAGGTGACCGAGGAGGATGTTTATGTCCTTAAAGGTACACTGGCAAAAAAATTCCTTCCATATTTTTCTAGTTTCTAATTTCATTTATTTGTAAGGATTTTCTTTAAAATATTATCATGTTCATGGTTGAATTGCCAACTTTATTTTTTTCTTCCCATCCACTTCGTCTTCGTCTTTGGTTCAATTGCCAACTTCTTTGTTTTCTTTTCTAAGCCACGACTACATAGTTTGTTGCACCCTTAGAAAACACACTAACTTGAATATGGGTGTCCCTACCCTAACTGGAAGGTCGATTCAGTAAAGATAACTTTGTAAGCAAGACTACCATGAAACAAGGTACACAACATGCTCAATTCATAGTCATGTTCTTCCTCGAGAAGAATGCTCTTATAAAAGAGGAATGTGTAATCTCATGGGTTCCTGAAGAAGCTACATCTTTATCTCAAGTTGAAATGCACTGGCACTAGGGTTTAATTGACTGGCACTGGGGTTTAATTGAAAGGGTTAAGTGGAATCTAGAGGGTTGAGAGAGGGTTAAGTGGAATCTAGAGAGTTGAGAGGGATGAGGGGCATCTTGAATGGTTTTTTTTAATGGGAAATAAAAAGTTATACACAAGAGTAGAGTATTTATTGTAGGATTTTCATTTTGGTCTAGTTATTAGTTACTTATTTTTTTAGGGTTTTACATTAATCTCCCTATTTTGATTAATGTATTAAACCACTTTTTTAAATAAGGTTTATTAGATACTTAGTAGGTAGTTATTTAACTTAAAAGAGTCATTTTTATTAAATAAGGTTTACTAGGTGGTTGGTACTCATTAATGATGAGACCATACATACTTTGAGTTAAATTATTATTTATAGAGCTAGAAGTCTATTGAATGTTTTGTAAGTATTGTTATTATATTTAAAAATCATCAATTCAAGGGTTTTTTGCATTCATATCTCTCTAAACATATGTTTGTGATTTAGTTTTAAGGGTGAAGGATCACTACAAGTATTAGAACTCTTTCCTAAGCCAATACAAACTCATATTTTATAATATTTTTTTAAGTTAGAGATGCATTATGACATCTTTAAATAACATCTAGAGACTTATCATTTAGCGAGTAAGCCTATGGTTGGGGAATAATAAACATAGAAAATATAAGTGACGTCACCTAGTTGGACACCCTTCTAACCTTTGTTGCTACCCATTTGAGTAGTATCACATCATATAACATTTGTATACAAATTTTTCTTCCATGTACTCTTGAGAATTTTAGAAGCCCCATAGGCACACCTAAAACCAACTTTACATAAACCTATCAACTATCTTGTTGGTACACCAAGAATGACACTCAAGAAGATCACTCTGACTTACTAGGGAATCGAGTAGTACAACTAAGGGTATGGTTTATCCTCCTTATTTAGTGTTGTGAAACATTTCATTGAGTACTATAATTGGAAAATATCATGTATATTAGAGATATATAACACTTCACACTCCTTTGTCCTTAGGACCTTGGAAACTCTAGCCTTTGCAACACAAATAAAAAAAATCCTACATAATTAGGAATATTAGGAATTTGATAATTTCATCGGTGCAATAATGCTAAGAAAGAGTTTAATATCCCTAATAAATTTAAGAAAAGAAAGGAGAGTTTGGGTTGTGACAATGCCATTGTTGAAGATTTATCTCAAAATATTCCTTGTGCTACATTGATTGCAGTGGTAACACTCTTTAGTAACCTTTTTTTATGGACCCAGACTATAGTATTGTGGGTGACCTAACTCAAAAGACTCATTGTGAAACGTTTCTCATATTGGTATTGATCTCTAACAACCCTTCTGGTGGACCCAAGTAGTCAACTAAGTCAACTAACTCATAAGTCTAGAAAATTAGCTCAATGGACTCCAAACCAAGCTCAACTAATAATATTTTAAGTTCAATGAAATGAAAATCAATGCTAACAAGAATTTTTCAAAGCACAAAAACCCATATATTTTTCTCCATAAAAATTCATTAGCATTTAAAGTAATATGATTTCCCTCACCTCACATAATTTCGATTATAAATCATATTTAGTGAAGAGAATCATTAAAAAAAGTAATTCACAATATAATAATACAAAATGTATTGAAGAATAATTAACACTATAATAATACATAATGTTAAATTTTTTTGTTGTTTAAATGGTATTTTTAAGTCTGGAGTACAATAATTTTTTCCAAAGTTAATTAACAAAATTACAACAATTTATTATCACAATGTATTCTTAAAATGTCCATTTTTTTTTTTTTGGATGAAGATCAAATAGTATTTAGATAATTTATTTGTAAAACTAAGACCTAATGTGTCTTTCTCATAGGGATAAAAGGACTTGTTAGAAAAATAGGTGTGCCCGTTTCACCATAGAAAATATAGCAATATTGTCACCCAACTGTAGGCCGAAGCCACCCCCGATCACCTTAACCTTGAAAGAGAGAATAATTCCAGAAGAAAACCCTAGAACCAATAACCAACCAAGGTAGTGTACCACTCTCTAGAGCTAGCGTACCAGGAAGAAATTCCAAACCATAACCAAAGAGAAAGTCCAAGCCAAAACCGAAAAGCTAGTTGCAGCAAATGCAGCTGCAGATCCTCTCCAGACTTGCACACCACTCGTCTTATGCAGTTGTGAGAGAGGGTGTGACAAATGAGCTCTAGCGCCCTCTTATTTATAGTTCTCCAAGTGAACTAACTGGGTTGAGTTCTACTTCTGGAGGTTAATAACTCAATAATAAATATTCTCTTGAGATGACTTGTCTCCTAGGGTTATAATCCAACGTTTTAGGGTTTCTCTTGCTTCCCAAAATATTCTAGTCTCATCAGGGTTACTGTAGAGGTTAATACCTCCCACATCTACCATAATATCAACACTCCCTCCTAGCTAGGGAGATATTAAAGGAAATGGTCTTGAGCACAAGCATGCCATTCAATCGGTAGCATCATCATAGCCACACATTCTATCTCATGGTCAAATCATGAGCACCATCATCACTATGAGTATCATATGATAGCATCAACTTCATCATCTCTCGAAGCCATACTCCATTTGATTAATCGGGCATGATGTTGAATAAGTCACTCACTCCACAGAGTGATACAAAAACCATTCTTCTAATCCAGACATATGTCCTAGAAGAATAATTGTTCCAACATATGTTGGAATCCACCCCATGGAATACAAGGACTATTATTCTAATATGGATATATGTCCTAGAAGAATGACTGTACTGGACCGTTTTCCACAGGGAGATTGTTTGTCCATCAGCATACTGACTATCCATCTAACTAGTATTCATCTCCAACACTATTGATAGTCTTCATGGAAATCAAAACAATGCCATCCAATAGAACACGATTGTGTCTATTCATAGTAGTATACAACTACTATCCAGTGGTACATAACCACTCTTAGTAGCACACTACTACTAACCAATGACACATAGTCACTCTCAGTGGATCACATCCACCACAATAGAAAACAACTATTTTCCAGAGACATTCAGTCTCCAAGACAATCATATCATTTGATATCAACCTGCATAAAATAATATCATGATATAAATTGAGTCATCTGAGCCATTCTTCCACTCACATCTATGAGATCTAGAAGATCATCTTCCCTCATCAGGTAAAACATCAGCCATGGGCTATCTAGACTATTCTTCCCAAGCATAGAAGAATACTTTTCCATGATTTATGGGCTTGGACCATTTACATAACCGGGCCATTCCTCCGACACTAATCATAGTGCAACTTGGAGAGAATGAGTCTCCCTAGGGAATTCATGTCCTTGATTGTTGAACCTAGACCATTCACCTAATTGGGCCATTCCTCCAGCACTAATCACTGTGCAATTTGGAGAGAATGAGCCTTCCCTACAGAAGGAATGTCCAGACCATTTCCTAATGGAAATGACTGTCTTGCACCAACCTCCAAAATGGACCATTCTTTGAAACTGCTCACAACTATGAACTTCAAAAGAATGACTGCCCGATGAGGTAGACCATTCTACTTGACCACTACTTAGAGTGACTGCCAAGAATAATGACTGTCCTAGACCATTCTCCCACACTGGCCACAAGGGGAATCAATGTCTATGGTACAACAACAATCTATCAGACCATTTTCATTACGAAAATGATTTTCTTATCTGAACCATTTCCCGAACTAGAAAATGCATGTCCATCAGAAATCTCGAACCACTTTCCGAACTGGAAAGGAACTGCCCATCCTGAACCATTTCCAAACTGGAAAATGACTGTCCATAAATCAATAACATATCAGTGCTCCCTCCCAACCTGGGAGTAATCACTTCCTTTTCCAATAACGAAGTCATCTCCATGAGCCCAAGCTTGTCTCTTAAGTATGCAAACTTTTCATCTTTGACATAAGCTTTACCAAAATATATGCTATCTTGTTATTTGTGGAGATATATTGGATAACCACTTCTCTCTTCTGTACTTTATCATGGAGAATATAATGCTTGATATCAATGTACTTCAGTTTGTCATGGAACACGGGTTTCTCTGAAAGCTTCACATAGCTCTGATCATTACAATATATCATGGTCGAATTCAACACTTGATCAGAAATCAACTTATTGTTTATTTACAAGCATCACAAGATACAATATACTCTGCTTCTATAGTGTTGTTTTCAATAGACTTCTTGTTTCCTGCTAGCATGACATCGTGGCAAATATCAAACTAAAACATATCCAACTAGAACTTATTTTTTCATCTGCACAGTCTCCCTGCCCAATCTGAATCGATATATCTATGCATATGTATATCATAATTCAAACGTCCCACAAGGATAACATCCGGCTGAGTATTCTCCAAATACATTAACGAGCCAATCAATTTTCGATACAGATACGGTTCTAATGGATTAGAGTCTCTCAACTTCTTTGGATCTGTCATCATGGGAATTTTCCATGGATTAGAAATCCATCATCCAAGAATTTTGAGTAACCATTCTGATACTCTATCTCTATCATAGAAAGTTTTCACCACGCTTCTGCTATATATGAGATACTCTACATCAAGTTGCTTGAATCCATACAAGGTCTTCTTATATCTACATACATGGGTATTTTTCTGGTATAAACTTCTTTCTCAGTTTTTCTTCATTGGGAAGAATAGTCTTTTACATGTAAGTCTCAATCCATGGATACTGCAAGAGGTATATCTGGTTTACTGGGACAAGTTGTCGGCATAGTCTTCCTCTAGTTCTAAATATCACGATGTTTTCATTCATAAGTCTTTTTCATATTTTCTTACATGCATTTTTCTTTATCATAACTTCCATTTATTTTTCTTGAGTGGGTTCAAACCAAACTGGTAGTCTTATGATTCTTGGTATAATAATTGGTTGTTCTGGTTTTTCTTTCTTTCTTGGAATCTTCATGTTCTTTCTTATTTTTTTCCACAAAATCATTAAAATAATAAAACTCTTTATTAAGTAGTTACACATCATATTTCATTATATATATATATATATATACATGATTTAATTTGACATGCATGTGTTATAGCAAATTTTGCCTCACCCGATACAACTTGCTTGGATGGCCTTTCCATTTCCCTATGCAGACTTGAAGTCCCCTTTTTTTTACCTTCCAGAGCCAAAAAAACACATTTTCCCACATATATGCACCCTACCAGTTAGACAACAAGAATATACGCAGGTTTCTCCACTACAACCTTCGTACATCGGGTTTGGTGCTCAAAATAAAAAAAATGTGTCGAGTTTCCATGTCACGTCAAGAGATCCATGATCCTTGACCTTCCATATACTTGAAACGTTTTGAATAGGCCCTTTAGTTCCATTTGAAGGATATAAATTGATCCATATCCAAGCCGTGGAGAGAGGGAGAATTCAACTTTTGAGAGCAAAGGTACTCTAGAGAAATTTTCACTTCACATTGAGTCTGCATCCTTTTATCCTTTAAAGTCTGAACTTATTGTTCAACTCCCAAGCTCTTCCTTCTTTAATGGAGGACCTCATTGTCTCCTTTATATGGTCTTTCCTTTGGTGGAGGATTGAATTGGTGGGGGCCCAACTGAAAGGGACTTAGTTTCTCGATTCCAAGATGTACCGACACAGAAGTTTGTCACCTATACACTTCTGTTGATTATTTTAATAGAAATAATATTTTCTCGTCCAATTGATATCTTGCAAATATTTGAATTATTATTCCATCGACGTATTTGTCATGTATGTTAATGGATTATGCTATTTTATATGTTAACATTATATATTATCACCATATTCTTATGTATCTTGGTTGTTGAGGACAATTTGTAGGTATAAATCTTTGTGTTCCCCGCTCAACGATGGTCTTCATCGAACGTTTGGATGAGGTAGGATCTTGATCTTGTCTTGTTAGCATTTTCATTTATATAAAATACTTGAGATTAGAGTTGATTTCTGGGTGTCATTCCTTCTGTTGTGGTTTACCCCATGCCATAGAGAGATTTTCCTCGTAATAGAATTGATGACCATACTGGGGATTGAATCTTCTGTGTCGGGTTTGGAGTGTTTTTCTCATTGACTTTCTCTCTGTTAGCATGAGTTTCCTTATCACCTGATTGCTTGACAACCTATTTTTACTTTTCATCTGAGTTTCTTGGCTTAATCCTTTCCCTGGCAATGTTTTACTACATATACATGAGTTTTCCCTTGACAGACGCGTACATATGTGAGTTGTCCTTCTATAGGGCGGGTACATATGCGAGTTTTTCTCAAACAGTCACGTACATCAACTTTTTGGATTACTGGATGAGTTTGGTGTTTGTTGGGTGAGTTTGATTGGTTGTTAAGTCTGCTTGGGTCTCTTTCCTAACTATTGAGTGCTTACAGAGTGATAGGAAACCTTCTTATTGTTGAGTTTTTGGGCGATATTCTTTCTTATCATCTTTTTCATTGGTTGTCCTTGCACATTGGTCTGAGTGTTTTCTTCCTAGTATCCTGCTTAGCTTGTCTCTTTTTTCTTGCAGTAGGGTCTGTATGTGAAGCTACTATTCAATCCTTGTATTTTCTTTTCTTTATATCAAAAATACAAAAAAAATTCTCATTTTTCATTATGGCATTTTCTTATTTGATTATCTAGTATTGATCTTGACACATTTGGAAAGATTGCATTTTATTGAAATTGTAGAAGTTGCATTGAAAGTTGTGTTTAAAGCATACCATCTCTTGAGAATTTAAGATTAGGACTTAGCACTATTTTTATATTCATTTATTTGATATGTTGAGTCATAATATCATAAGTTTCACGACCACACCTATTGAGTAATCAAATCCATTATAAGTAACGATGATTAACTAAAATTGATTAGAAACAATTTTATCTTTTAGAGTACACAAATAGGCATAGGATATCGGGCCTTGGAAGAGGATATTGTGAATAAAATTCTCCAAGGATATTAAACCAAAAATATGTGTCTGACCAGGGAGTGGTGAAATCCATTGTGTAATTAGTGACGTCAGGAGGCTCCTCTCACACTGGAGTTAAGAACGAGGTTGCGTGAATTTTGTTGCCGACATAGCCCTTCAATACCTTCTTTGTGTCATATATATTTATTTGGTTTCCTTCGTATATGGGGGTCTTGATAGTACCTTTACCTCCGTGAGAGGTGGTGATTTCAATATTTTGGGCTTTTTTACCCTGCCCATCGGTGGACCAGACTTGCGACTGTTATTCTATGCATTGGTTATATCATGGTGGCTCTAGTTTCTTGACAAATGTAGCCACATAAGTTACTTGCATGGGTTATTCTACAACTACCTTGAGTCAGATAAGGGTCAGAAAACACTCAACCTTTATGGAGGATTACCTCTCTGGGGGGATCTGACCGACTGTTTTGTTAACCCCACGAGGGCCCTTATAACTGATTCTGATACCTCCAATGTTTTGAAGGGAGTTTTATCCCCCTCTTGGGCGAGGTATACCTACTCTAGTGAGGGAGGCCCCTTTTCAGCTACTATATCCTGCTTTTGTGCATTTGGTCTTTTTGCTTTATTTTGGTGTGCTCTCTGGTTGTTAGTTGGCCCTAGGATTTGGTTTTATATCTCAAGTATTGAGTCATCATGGAGCAATACCAGCCTCCTCATAGGTCTCGTCGTTTGTTGAAGTTACCACCATAGTTTAAGTATTTAACGAAGTTTCCTTCTAAAAGGCTTAAAGTTAATATATGTGGTACATATATATCCACATCCCAAACTTGTGATTATACAGTTATGAGTACTTAGTTGAGTCCAAATGAAACCAGAAGTCCCTCGACTCATATTCCTTCTATGGTTAGTGGGATTCCTTTGACTCCTTCAGCCACTACATTTTTTGTACCGGAGGTTCCCATCCTTACTCCTATCCAGCCTGTGGTTTCTACTCAACCCATAGTAACAAACCTTTTTAGGTCTCTTTTTGGTACGCCATGATACAATTATCAGTCCATACCTTCGGTCTCTAACCCTTTTTCTTTTGGTATTCCCAATATGACGTCACAACTTTCATCCTCCATTCTAGAGAATAATGCAAATCCTAGTCTTGGAACTGGGGGCATGGCTCCTCTTCATACTCCTCTCTCATTTGGTGGAGGTCATATTCCAAAAATGACTCCTATGGTTGGAGGACAACCTCCTTTTTCTTCTGGGTCTAATACTAGTCTCAATGCTCCTGGATGGATTACTCAACCAAGTGGAAAAGCCACTTCCTATATTCCATCCTTTCCCCCTTCTTCCTCCATGACGATTTCGACAAACACATTTGTCATAACAAATCCACCTCTATCCTCCAAATTTCCAACCGGAGGTAGTCAATTTCACGCTATGGGAAACCCCCAACTTGGAGCTCCTCCAGCTGGGGGAAATGTTTATCATCCTCACTATGCCTCTCTTGCATGTATGATGCCCATACAACCTCTTATGAATCAGTTTGGAGGAGAATATTACCCTACCGGACAGGGATATGGTGTATCCCAAAACCCTGGATGGCCTACAATCCCTCAACACCAATATTTCCCGAGAGAATGTGCTCAGACGTCGCGACCCCAACTCCCCTTTTTGGACACGCTTAATCTTCCATATTTGTCAAGATTAATGAATGACCCAGTGTATCACGATTCTTCATACCCCCCCATCCCCACCAAGCTTCCTTTGTACATTCAAAAATTTGAGGGAAATACTGGCGAGGATCCAGGTGATCATGTTACTAGTTTTCAACTTTGGTTCTCATCCAATTCCATTAATGAAGATTCTATTCATTTGAGACTATTTCAACGCACCCTCATGGGGTTTTGTGCGAAATGGTACATTGAGCTACCAGGGGGAACATACAAAAAATTTAATTAGATGATTCTAGTCTTTTTGAACGACTTCCAGTTGTCGATTCATTATGATGTCGGCATAGAACTTTTGTTGGCCTTTCACCAAGATAAGGCCATGCATATCTCATACCATATCCAATAGTGGTGTAGAGGGAAGAGGTTGATTAAGGCCTACATTCCTCCAGAGTTTCTATTGGAGTGGTTCCTTAAGTCCTTATTGCCTTATATTTCGAGGGATGTTTCTACATCCGGAGTAACATATGAGGAAGAAGCTATTTTCGAATCCCAACAATTGGTCCTCATATATGCTCAATCTTGGATGTTGTATGAAATTCTTCCTAATGCACCGCGGTTGAATTATGACCCTATAAAAAAACCTGGGCCTCATGTCGATGGCATCATAGGCTCTGCAAATACTAAGTCTACAGACTTGGTGACGAACCAGTTGAAGGATTTGTCTCTAAGCCATCATGTAGCAAGACAAGCTTCAACTTCGTCCTCCACTACCACTCAGTTGACGAATGTGCATTCTGTAAATTCGTCGGCCAACCCAAATGGTAACCAGCAACCAAGAGGGAATAGAAAGAAAGGACAAGGTAATAATCGTAAGGGTGGGAAAAATAATAACAAATCCAAGGACGACACTAACAATGATAGATCGAATAATAACATTGGTGAGGGAAATAAAGAAAAATGGAAGGTGAAGTTTCCTTTTAAAATTTGTAAAGATGATCGCCTTACCCACCTATGCCCCAAAATCGAGGAAGCCTCGAGACTCTTATCACAACTTCCTACTGTGTTGACCAATCCATTTCCACATAATCAACACATGGCTTCGGGGTCCTCCAAAATCGGAAATGCGTCAAGTGGGAGTCAAAACCCACTGACACATGAAGGTGACCATCTAGGTGTTAACATGGTCAAGTCTCATATTGATGTAGCCACTCAATCTTGTGATTATGGTTCTTCAAAAAATGTTATAGGTACAAAGTCTCCCCCTCCTTCGTAAACACCTTTTCAGATTGAAAATCCATAGCCTTCGCCTCGTATTCTGAAAGGAGTACTAAAATGCTCTACCCACAATCCTAATTCCAGAGCTTCCAAAAACTATATGATTGTCGAAGATATGGGTCAAACCCCTTGTACAATGTCATCTTTGGAGGTACTCCAGACATTTCCTTCACAGAGGAATGCCTTTTTATCTTCTTTAGGATCTCTAGACATGTGTGGCTCGAAGGTTATTAAGTTTGACGTCACTGGTGTTAAGCCACACTTGCATTACCATGTGGCCTTTCAAATCCATGTGGAGTACACGAAATATACCATCAAATGCATTGTAATTGATGAAGGTGTTGCAACATTCGTGATGTCCCTAACCTGTTGGAAAACCATTTGCTCTATGAATCTATCCCAATCTATGACTATGTTGACCTCTTTTGACTAAAGTTCCTTTCGAACCCAAATAATTATTCCCTCTTTTCCAGTCCATTTAGGTGGAAAGACAGTGGAGGTTGATGTTGAGGTGGTTGATGCGCCCCTTGACTATAATTTATTACTAAGGCGTAATTGGACTTATGCCATGACTGCAGTCGTGTCATCTATTTTCTGCACTTTATGCTTTCCTCATGAAGGGAAATAGTGACGATTGATCAATTGTCCTTTTTGCATGCTAGTCCTAATGCCAGTGATCGATAATTCTCGGCAGGAAACCGAGGATATTGGTGTCAGAATGTATTCCTCTCTCATGGGAAGTTTTGATTTCATGGCCCCAATCCATCACATTTATGCCATTTCCAGTAGGTCTTCATCGTCGATGAGGTTCATTCCTTTCTATACTTCATATTTCAACAATCCTTGGACCTTACCTTCCCCTACCATGCCCTTTGAAGGTCAGTCACACATTGTAATAGAAATTATCCTGTTAGCGACAAAGGTTGTGTATCAAGTTATTCTTAACACTACTGCTAACCCAGATCCTTTCTCCTCGCAGACAGATGAGGAGGATTTTGTTCTAGAGCTCGTATGGGCTGCCCAATCATCTTGTTCACATGATTTCCTCGAAAATACTTTAACTTCATATGAATTCATCTTAGAGGGCCATGTATGGTCCCGATAGGCCTTGGGACGATATGTATCATTGCTCCTATTTTCTCCCAGAACTTGTTAGGATCAACCACGACGACTTTAGATCTACCTTGAGTGAGATGGTCAGTCACGTTGTGGTTCCACTAGATATGCATCGTATTTATGTTGAAGGAAACATGGTGAATATTTCTCCTACCATCACGATCAACATCTCTTGAATTCCTGGAAAAATTGAGAATGTATATATCGGTGCAGATTGTTCGCCTGAAGAAATTCAGATCTACACCGATCTCTTCAAATAATTTTGTGATGTATTTTCTTGGTCATACGAAGAGATGCCAGTGATTGACCATAGCCTTATCGAACATTAGATCAAGACTTATTCAAATGCTAGACCTGTTCGACATCATCTTAGAGATTTTAATCCTAGGAAGGCCCATGCTATTAAGGAAGAGGTAGAGAAGCTACTTAATGCTAGTTTCATATACCCAGTTCCCTTAACCGAATGTGTATCCAACCTCATTATCATGAATAAGAAACAAGGGACCATCCGCGTATGTATGGATTTTCAAAACCTGAACAAGGATTTTCCTAAGGACAACTTCCTGACTCCTTTTATTATTCAAATTCTTGATGAGTGTCCGAGAAGCAAAGTTTTTTATTTTATGGACGGACTTTTAGGATATAATCAAATTCAAATCAAACCCAAGGATCGACACAAGACGACGTTTATTTGTCCTTGGGGTACTTTTTCTTATCAGAAAATGCCTTTTGGCCTTAAAAAAGACAGAGAAACCTTCCAACATACTATGACCTTTTATTTTCACGATCTCAAACATATTGTTGAGTCTTATCTTGACGATATCAATGCTCACTCTCACAAGAGAGTAGATCATTCCACTCACCTTCGACTAATATTTGAGGGATGTCATTACTATTGCGTCCATTTGAACCCTCACAAGTGCATTTTATGTGTTAGGTATGGCCGTATTTTAGGATTCTTAGTCTCTGAGCATGGAATCATGGTGGATCCTATGAAGGCTGAGGCAATACTTTGTTTTAATCCCTCGCACAACATTTGAAAACTTCATGGTTTACAGAGGAAGAATAACTTCTTCTGTTGGTTCATAGTGAACTATGCCAATTTAACTAAGGGTTTCATGTGTCTTTTGAAGAAGGAAACTCCATTTATATGGGATGAACGAGCCCAAGAATCCTTTGATTCTCTTAATAAAACCTTGGTATCAACGCCTCTATTGAAGCCTCCAGAATATAGTAGAGACTATTTTCTTTATTTCACCGTGTTCGAAGGGACGGTTGGTATGGTTCTGGTTCAGGTGGATGATGAGCTCCATGAGCACATTGTCTACTATCTTATTCGAAACTCAGTTGGTCCTAAACTTAAATACTCTCACGTTGAGAAACTAGCCTTGGTTACCGTACATGTGGTTCAAATATTACAACATTATATATTACTTTAAAAAACTACCATGGTTTCTAATATCAATCCATTTCAATAAGCCCTTACTAGGCATATCATAGGGGGAAAATACAATAAGTGGATTTTTATTTTGCAAGAATTTGATCTCGATTTTTCTTCGGCGAAGTCTAAGAAATCACTAGTTTTTTCCGAGTTGATATTAGACTTCCCTCCAGTAGATGTGGATGTTATTCATAATGATTCATTCGCATATGAACATATCTTCCTTATCTCATCTTCGGACCCCTGATATGGAGACATTCTAATTTATCTTCAAACCTTGAAGCTATCCCAACATCTGTTGAGAGATGATCGACGACGTATACATCATCAAGAAAAAAATACCTTATCATCGACAACACTTTGTATCTTCGAGGCGTGCATAACAATTTGTATCGTTTCTTGACTCATGAGTAAGCTGAGTCGGTTCCCAATGATTATCATAATGGGGCTTATGGTGGTCATCTATCTGGGCTTGCGACAAACTAAAACATTTTGCGAGCTGGTTATTTTTGGCCGTCAATTTTTAAATATTGTGTTGAAGCGATAAAAAAGTGTCACTCTTTCCATGTGTTCACTCGGAAAATGCACTCACATCCAGCCCCTATTCACCCAGTCATCATCGTCGGTCCCTTCACCAAGTGGGGGGTAGAGTTTATGGACTATAACCCAACTTCGGCTGGGGGGCATCAACATATTATTGTGGCTATGGATTACTTCAATAAATGGGTAGAAGCCATGCCTACCATTAAATCTGATGGTAATATGACAACATTCTTCGTATTCAACCAAATTATAGCCTAGTTCAAAATCCCAAAGGAGATTGTCACTAATCATGGAAGTCACTTTCAGAATGAAATGATGAAGGAGTTAGCATCAAAATTGGGGTTTAAGCATGTCCATTCTTCCCCTTATTATCCCCAGGAAAATGGACAAGTAGAGGCTGTGAATAAATCTCAAGACCATCTTGCAAAAAACTGTCATCTAGAGTAAATATGACTGGAATATAATTCTTTACCCTGCGCTTTGGGAATATTGAACCTCGGTAAATAATTCCACCGGTTTTTCTCCTTTTCAATTACTACACAGTGTGGAGTTGATCCTTCCAATTGAATTCAAAATCCCTTCCCTCAAACTGAAAATTGAGCTCCTACCTGACACATCTGATCTTGAAGAACACCTTGTGCACCTACAACGTTTAGATGCGTAGTGTTGAGATGCCTCTATAGCTATCGAAGGGAATAAAAAACATGTTAAGGTTCAATATGATAGTTCTGTCTGTCCTCGACAATACATTGAGGGTGACTTAGTTCTCATGTATGACCAATCCAAAGAACTACTGGGGGAAGGCAAGTTTAACCCCATGTGGCATGGTCCTTATATCTTGCAGCATGTTTTAGAGAAAGGAGTGTATGAATTGGAGGATTATGAAGGGAGTATGTTGAACAAGCCCGGAAATGGGATCTACTTGAAAATATATTACGCTTAAGCCCTCAATCTTGGGAGTGACTCTTTTTATACTAGTGTATCTTAGTGTATATACATATTTTCCCTTGTGTCATCAAATTGCTTATCAAGTTTTCCCTTGGTTGGCAGATGTCCACGGAGTCTTCAATTTACTTAGGATTCACAGACGGTGCCAGTCGTCATACACAGAACATGGTTTCTACCTCTTCGGTCATTTACTCACCCAAGGGTCAACTTGTGTCTTCAGGTGACGTTCATCTGGAGCCATCAACAAATAATGTGGTTGAGTATAGAGTCGTTATAGATATTTTACGTTACACCATTTTACATGGTGTTCGGTATTTAGAGGTTCTCCTGGATTCCTAGTTAGTCATATGTCAGTTAAACGATGGTTATCATGTGCGAGACCCTACTCTACTCAGACGATTCTTACGGGTACAACTTTTGGAACGATTCTTTGATTTTATTACTTATAATCACATACTTAGAAGTTCTAATTATGTATCCGATGCATATACTAATTATTATATAGATTGGCATTTGTCACGTAAATGAGTAAATAAATCACATCCATACATGTACACATTGTAACATATATAAGTAAATTCAAAGACCAAAAAATTTATATTTCATCTTTTCAAAAAATATGGTGTCATAGTACAAAATGGGGCTCACACCATCAAAATACATATATGGCCGGTAGATATATGAACATGGCATCTACGCATGTGGTGCCAGATGTGTATCATGATTGCACAATACGACATTCATAAGACGCCAAAAGAGTCGCACTCACACACGAGGCACACCCACCACCTATCGTTGCAGAGCCTCTGGCAGATCCTCCACCTGAACCATAGGAATCCTATGCGTCAAATGAGATAGGTTCCCTTGTACATTTTGAATCACTCTCTTTGCATATCCTCCCGTATGATCTTATCCCTGTCTCCTTCGTTGATGTCGTGGGAATCCATCTGGTCGTCATACACCTACATCTGCATGACAAACCAATTGTTTTTTTTTTTTTTTAATATATGTTGGGGGAATCGACAACTTGTGGTTCTCGTACTCGCATGACACATGGTCAATACCCATTCTCTACCCATATACCCCCAGGTGCGCCACACATCCCGCAAGCATGGAACACAGATAAAGCAGGGTGAGAATCTAACTTGAGACCTCCTTTACACAATTCCTTCCATTTACATGACACATGCCAATCGGTCTACACCCTTGCAGGCATGACAAATCAATTGTTAATACTTGATACCATAAAAAAATATTTTCATTTTTATTCTTTTTGAAAAACACAAAAAAATGAAATAAATAAAAAAATTTCTTACCAATATCACTCGAGGCGGAGCCTGGTGGCAAAGGAATATATGGATCCCCTCTGTAATTGATCCCATCATAAGGGTAGTCGTCAATGGCTATGACCTGTCAACACCACCACAAAAAGGAATTCCACCCCAAACCCCTCGGGCCTTGAGATTCACTACCTCGCCCCAACAAGACAATCCTATAATAAAATATATGTCATCAACTTCAATCCTCAACTGTTTCCCATCGATATTGAAGGTGTTGAGACCTGAAATTGACATTCTCATTACCCTATTATACTCTTCACCTATACCTTTTTGGCCTACCTAAAGATTGAGTGAATGACAAGAACGCTACCAATTGCCAGTAATAAGGTCATAAGGTAAAGTATGGTTAATTCATGCATTTTGTGGTTTATTGAGTTAAGGAATTGAATATTGCATGTACTAATGCTCGATTTTTCATATGTGAATCTTTGACCTCTAGATATCTAGCATTCCTGTACCAGCTCAGCCATCCGGTACCCGCGTGCCAAGACTGTTGTTGTCTGAATCCGGTACCAAGTGCATCCTGTACCAAAATAGCATCTGTTGTGATCCGGTACCAACACGCACTGTTATGATCCGATACCAATGGCCACACTCTGTCATGATCCGGTACCACCTTTTGCGCCTTGTCATGATCCGGTACCATTTGCCTGTTATGATCCGATACTAATATGGAAGAACCTAATGCACTAAGTTAAGTGCCAGATCTTTCCTAAGTCAATTGGTGGACATCTATTTGTTTTAGCAAGGCTATGACAAGAAAAGTTTGTTAATTGCCTCATCCTCATGCCCTTCGTGTCATGAGGATGAGGTTAAAGATGTAACCGAATGATTAAACTTAACAACTGATTGATTTGCAAATCACTTCGCCTCCTTGTGTTTCACAATTCAGACTATTAAATAGTCATGGCAAGGATGGTAGAAGAGTAGGAGAGTTAGCATATCATCAATATGTAAGCAACGTCTGATAGTACAAAACACATCCTGAGTGAAGATTAATGGAATGTTTTTTTATCTCCATATTCTGATTATCTATGATTAAGAATGAGTTGAATTGTTAAAGAGAGTTTTGATTTTATGTTTTGAAGTGTGAGTGAGAGTAATGTGTGTGTTAAAAGAAAGCTTCTTGTAGACTTCAGTAGCTGACCTGTTGAAGCGGCAAGGGCCCACCGCCCAACAAAGGTCAGCCTCTTTGTAGATTAGCATTAGTATTTGTTTTCAGTAGTATCAACATTGAAGTAGCTAAAGCTTTAACTCTGTTAGATGATAGCAGTGCAGCTTAGATTAAGATTTCCATTCTATAATTGCTTAGAGATCTTTAATTGCTCTGTTTTTGCATATGCCCTGTTTTTGTTCTCATGAATTCAATTTCCTTGAGTGATCATAGTTGTTGGCAGGAATAGTCAAAACTACTTGGATAAGAACTAGTGAAGTTCATTATGAACCACAGCATAACCAACATATTGACTCTTAAACTACCCATGCTATGCTGGTTGATGTGTGATTTCCTTTCTGAAAGTGTGGATTGCATAATTAGTTTTCTAGGTCAGACATCAGAGTTGATCTATCAAACCAATTCCATCTCATACTTGCATGTGCCATAATGGAATAGATAGCCTCTCTGTGAAAGACAACCAAAGTGCATTGTAGTTTGCTATTTTGATTTGTTTCTAGCAGACATAATCTAGTTTGATTCTATACTCTTGACATTAGAAATTACCTTTGTTATTGGTGTCTTGTAACTCTGTTGATTACGAATCCCAGATTGATAATTAATGAGTGCATTATACTAAACATATAAGTAGCACAACATTTTGGCGCCATTGTCGGGGAGTTACAAACGGTAGGAAGTAATTTTTAGCTTAGATTGTTTGCATAAATTTTAATGTTTTTAAAAGGTTGCTTGAGGGAGGAGGATAAAACGTTTAGGACATGAGTGAAGAGCCACGTGACCACTAGAGTGGGGTTCTCCGAAGCTAGGTTGCCTTCCTACCTTCTATATAGAATTAGGATTTCAATTTAGCTAAAATTTCCATTTTATGCATAGATATAGAGATAACAAGGGTAGATTTGTAAGCTCCAAAGATTCAAAAACAAACCCCCCCACTAATCCAACTGACACTGGTGTAGGAAAAATTCCACCAACAGAAAATTCAAGGGGAGCCAATGAGGCTCCAGAAGGAGAACCTAAAATGGAAGAATCAGTATTGGGACAGGCAGAACATGAGTCTGCTGAACATTTAGGAGACACAGAAAATCCATTTTTTGAACCATCCATCAGTAGAATGGCAGAAGAAGAAGGAAATGCAGCTACAGAGACTGAAACCTTTGGGTTTCCAATCTTGGATATTTCCAGAAACATCAGCATGAAGAATATCCCATTATCATCGTTACCTACTTTCAGAGGTATGTCAACTGAAGATCCAGATTTATTTTTATTTGAGTTTGACATACTATGTAGAATCTATAACTACTCAGACGATGCCCAAAAACTTAAGCTTTTTCCTGCTACAATGAAAGATTCAGCCTTAAGATGGTTCATGAGCTTAGGAGAAAATACAATCCTTTCTTGGGATCAAATGAAAGACACATTTTTA
>SNQJ01S0165897.1:0-21038 GCA_010110895.2 Picea sitchensis | reverse complement strand
GCTAATGATGGATGCCAATGCACAACCTTTATGGTTTCAAGATGGATTGCAACCAACGTTTTCGTTTTAGCAGCATTGATGATATTCGTCAGCCAACATGAAATTGGAATGGGCAAACCTATTGTCCGAGCATTGTGCAGCCATAATAATGACTAAATGTCTTTTCCAACAAAGGAGAGAAGGATCTGTCTAAGTTGTCTTTTGTAAACATTATTCTTTACCAAACGTATTTTCTCATACTTCTCTAGTTTAAGACCTTATCTCATAAATAAAACGGGAAGAGATAAGTGCATGCCAGGATTTCACATTGCCTTCGTGGATTTTAAGCAGTCTTAAAAGTTTTTATTGAAGGAAAAAAAGAAGAAACTCTTTCTCAAATCAATACCCTCTCCGCTGCACTAGACGTGGGTTTGGTGATGGTTATCGGCATCAGTGGATTCAACACCTTCGATGAACTAAAAGAAAACTGGAACAATATTAAATACGGCTTAATTTCGCGAGTCCTAAGAGACCAGAAATAGAGAAGTTGCACAAACCAAAATTTAGGAATTCACTTGGGAAAAAAAGGCTTTTTTTTATGGTGAAAGAAGCTATCATTATCTCCTTTATACGATAATGTCTGCAACATGCATTTGTAGACACATTAACCATGATCATCGTGGAGCTATGGATGTGCAGCAATATCAAAGAAATTCACAGTACTGTAGAAACTAAGAAGGAAACGAGTACACTTGTATATTGTGAGTATCAAGGAGCCTGTTCGAACTCATGAGAAAGAGGTTACTCAAACTGGAAGCCGTGGTATCTGGAGATTTCATAAGGAGAAGACGTGTCCTTAATAAAACTGGCGACTAAAGAGATTAAATATGGGTAGTTTCCGAACAGGAATACACCTGTTGAATGTTGTATATTTCTCTATGAGGGAAGTTCGACTGTATTTGTAAGTAAATGAGCACAAACGCTTGAGAGAGAATAATTATAAGAATTCGTGCAAGAGGGAGCACCTAATGGATAGTACGTGTGCTTCTATTCTCTCTGAATTCAGAAGGTTTTTCTAATTCATGAAGATAACAAAAAGGAAATTGCCAAGTGAATAAATAGAATAGTCATCGACTGGAGTCTACATTAACCATACACAAAAATAAGGTCATAAGTGTCCCATATGGTTTAGATGATATTGTATGGGATCCTGCAAAGGACAAATTTCTACCTGCAACATACTCAACTGAAGATCTTTCTGGAAAATCTATCTGCAAGGTAACATTAAGGCGACGTGTTGGTTTATCTGAAATTAAAGCATCTACCTCCATTATTGGATGTCCATGTATGGACAGGTTAGATGCAAAATTAAATTTTATAAAGTTGGCTTTGACCGTTGTACCGAGAAACGAAGCTCAGTTTGTTCTGATGGTCACAAGTAAAAATCCAAGAATGCAAGTTGGTTTGGAAGAGCTGCAAAAAGATTTCAAGAAAAATGTTAGAGTGATGGGAAAGAATGATGAAGGAATGTTACGATATTCTTCTATGTTTGTCATTTCACGACCCAAAAATTCAAATTCTGCTCAAAGCATTGAAGTTTGGTGCAGTCCCTATAGCAAGGAATGGAGAGCAGATTTTAAAGAAAGCATATGACTAGATTCAACACGTGGATGAATACTTTTAACTAAATTTCGCGACAGATATACATTTTAGTAAAGGAAATAAAAGGCGGTTGTAGAAATATGGGATTTTGTTTGTTAATTCAAAACGAATATAACTGATAGAACCGCTCATAAAACAAACAAGATAAAAAGAAGCAGCACCCATAAGCAAAGGGAGGAAAAAATTTGGCAAGAAAACTGTGAGAGGTATGTTTGGAGTGCATTGAGGTTGTTTTTCATTAATTCATCCTCCATCATCTACTTTGAACAGAGATTGACAGGATTGTTGCCAGCAGGGAGTCTTGTGAAGCAGCGAACAGATTAAGTGAGCATGATCTTTGTTGGTTCTCATAAGATGAATTGTTTTCGTGTCAGTTTGTTGTATTTAAGTCTGATTTTTTTTTAGGGCTAATCAGTTTCTCATATGCAGGTCTTCACCTTGTGTATCACCACTATTGCTCCATTCCATTTTGGCTCATCTTTCTTCTATCTTTAGCTCTTGGTCTTTCTATTGTAACATTGTTCTAAAATGACTAAAGGCTTAATACTTTGCCCAAATATACTCAAGATTTGTAGATTCTTAAACTCCAACAATTATATGGGAACATTTTAAATTAAAAATCAAAGCCTTTCACACTCTGAAACTGTTTTCTTATTTATTTTCTTTTAAAATATCATCTTTCTTCATCTTTTCTTTTCTTGATTCAACATTTAAAATTAAAAAAAGAAAAAGAAAAATAAACTAATGAATCTATTACTGTTGTAAAGTTATGTATATAAGTCCTTTCATTTTGTTTTTATTAGTCATATTTAGTTTTACCAGGTTAAAACTTTTGTTTTCTTTTTTCTATTAATATTAATTTTAGATTATTAATTTTGTTTTAGTGTTCTTATTAATTATTACATTCTAACTTTTAGTGAAAATTAAAATATTATATCACCATATAATGTTATTCTAATTTAGGTTTTTAGTATTTAAAACTAATTTCTTGTTTAATAAACCTTTCTTTTAATTAAATCACTTTAGAACTAACATAGTTAGATTAACTTTTATTAGTTTTGTTTTGGATATTTTCTTATAAAATAAATACAAAATTATTATCAAGTTATAGTCTTTCTTATACATTTTATTTAGTTGTTTAACTTATTTTAAGATTTAATTTTTCTATTTCAATTTTAGGAAGTCACACATAAAAGCATTAAAATCAAATAAAAAATAAAATATAGAGCAAAGAGATTCCATGTTTGGACTTTAGGTTAGGAGAGATTTAGCCTCGAGTTCAATGTGTTTTCTTGTTGGGACTCTAAGCTTAGGGTGACATTTTTGTCTCTTCCCGCCTAACCCCACGGGAGGTCGAGATGTTGGTGTTGGGGACTCTCTAGTCCCTTGACGTCAACAACCACCACCTCCCCAATATTGGGCGCCAACTCGGATGTCCCTATTTTCCATCTTCATGACGGGTTGTCGTGCTATCTAGACCATCTATGCATTCCATCAAGCGAGAGAGTGAATCTCATTTGGGAATCCCACTACATTCGGGGGCAGGACACTTCGGCATTGAAAAGATAGTGGAAGTACTTCAGAAAAATTTCTACTGGTCGAAAATTCAACACGATGTTGGAAAGTATATCAAGTCCTGCATTGTCTGTATTATTTCCAAACTGACCACTAAGAAACATGGCTTGTACACCCCTCTTCTTACTCCTAATAGGCCATGGGAGTCCATCTCAATGTACTACATGTCGGGCCTTCCGTCCACCAAGAGGGAAAATGACTATGTTTTTGTGGTTGTTTATCACTTTTCCAAGATGGTGATTATGGCCGCCTGTAAGAAGAGTATCACAATAGAGGCCACTACCAAGATCTTCTTTAAACGAGTATGGGTACATTTTGGAATCCCACAAACCATTGTCTCAGATAGGGACAATCGGTTCCTCAACACATTCTGGTCTAACCTCTGGTCACTGCTGGACACCAAGCTCACCAAATCCACTACTCTCCACCCCCAGACAGATGACCAGACTAAGGTCGTCAATTGGATGATCGTCGAGATGAACAAACCCCGCACATTGGATAAGAGTCTTACATATGTTATGCATAATTATAATCGATCCCTACATAGCTCAACTTGCCACAACCCCTTTCACATGGGGTTGGGATTCCATCCATTGGGTCCCATGGTTACTTCACTACCCCGTGTGACTACCTCGGTCAACTCATCCCTTGCTCCAGATGAAGATGACAAAGCCACCAGGTTCATTGATCGGATCCATCACATCCACTAATAGGTTTAGGATATTTTACATAAATCTAATGCCAAGTACAAGTACTGTCATGAGAGACATAGGGTACCACATAAATGTTAGGTGGAAGACAAAGTTTGGTTGCACTTATAGAAAGAACTCCTTATAGGCCCCCATAGGAAGATTTTCCCACTCCGTTATGGATATTACACCATCACCAAGGTTGTGGCTGAAAATTATTTTGAGCTCAACATTCCCACTTTCCTTGGCATGCACCCAGTGTTCAACATGGCTATCCTTTGACTATATTTCCCACCATTATTGGACACCTCATAGATAACAGAACAATTGACAACAACAGAGCTCAACCCTGACTGCATGTAACAGGCATCCAGTGATCATATTTTAGACACACGGGTCAAGGGAACTTGACATCAAAGGATCTGACTTTATCGAGTTGTCAAAGTAGGGTAGCTCTTGCACCAAGGCAAGTGGCTCACCAAGGGAAAAATTCAGCAGAAATTTCATCATCTAATGGGGGAAATCAACGTAATGGAGACAATTTCTTCCTAAGGGGGGAGGATTGATCCATATGGATGTCCATGGCCTCCCACCTATTCCAACTGGTTAATTTTGGCAGTTTTCCAGTTTGACAATTTTCTCCTAGTTTTCATGTCCATGACTTCCAGGACTGTTTTGAGTCCCTAAACAACGTTTTTAAGGCTCTCCAAAATTAGATTGTACACGGAGTCAAAGTTTTATGGAAAAATGTGTATTCCTCAGATAGACCTTTCCAACGAGCTATCATTCACCTAAAATGGAGATTGTATGCAAAAGTTATGACCCCGAGAAGTTGATGTACTAACTTACCCCAACAAGGCCCACATCACTTTTGGTGCTTCATCTCCTAGGGTTAAGTTTTTGGATGTCCATGGTTTTCGAATTCATTCTTATTGTAAAAGGGCCTTCAGAGCCTCATTTTAATCATGTTCTTGTGAATGAGTGTAGTTGTCACATCTCTTCTCAAAGATAAGCCGCCACCATTCCATCAAGTTTAGTTTTTGTTGCATTTTATAGTTTTGGCTTATTTGCTTATTGAATAGAAACGTGTTTTACTATATCTTTGTTATTCCGTGTTAATAATACTTTAATAATAATCTGTATTTATTTTCTTCTGCTCATAAAATCTGGATTATTTATCGCCAGAAAGAGAAGTGGAGTTTACCATAGATCTAAATCCTCAAACATAACCGATTGCTAGGATGCCTTATTGGATGTTGACACTAGAATTACAATAATTAAAGAGGTAATTGAACGATTTGTTGGATTTGGGACTTATACGTCCAAGAGTACCATCGTGGGGTGTGCCAGTTATTTTTGTGAGAAAGAAGGATGGATCATGCAGGATTGACGATCAAGAACCAACATTCATTGCCAACAATTGACGATTTGTTTGATCAGATGAAGGGAGAAACTGTGTTTTCAAATATTTACTTGATATTGAAATATCATCAATTGCATATTAAGGAGGAATATATCCCTAATACTACATTTAAGACGAGATTCAGACACTATGTGTTTATTTTTTTACCTTTTGGATTGACGAATTCCTCGGGAGTATTCATGAGTTTGATGAATGGGGAATTTCACAAATATTTGGACAAGTTTGTACAAGTATTTATCGATGACATAATGATTTATTCTCATATGATAGAAGAGCACAATGAACACTTGAGATTGGTTTTACAGTTTCTAAGAGAAAACAAGTTGTACGGGAAGTTGTCAAAGTGTTCCTTTTACACAATGAAGATTAATTATTTGGGACATATCATATATAGCGAAGGAATCATTGTGGATCTCGCGAAAGTAGAGGTTGTTATGGAATTGCCAGCACCGAAAAATGTATAATAGATATTTATATTTATGGGGTTATGAGGTTATTATCAATGCTTCATTGAAGGTTTTTTGAAGATAGAAAATCCAATCACGCAATTGCAGAAGAAAAAAAAGAAATTTGTATGGTCAGAGAAATGTGCAAAAGCATTTCAAAATCTTAATAAGTTATTAACAACAACACCAATACTAAATGCTCTTGACATGGACAAGGAATTCTTGGTATGAACGGACACATCCAAGGAAGTTTTGGGTGGAGTGTTGATGGAAGATGGTTGAGTGATCTCTTACATTTCAAGGAATATAAGAAGGCATGAAGAGAATTATGCAATGTGTGATTTGGATTTATTAGCAATTGTATATGTGTAACATCCCCTCTTTTATGACATAAAAGTAAGTGAGTATAGTAAGATTTGTTTTTTTCTTTTAACCTTAGTTCGATCAAGTAATACACTAAACAACATACATCATTACATACTCATTCTATTTCCATTCATGTCAATGTACAACAAGATTTAGATATAACTTCAAAGTTGTTTTGATATCCTCCACATCACATAAAGATAACATACAATTTTTACCCGCCCAAACTACACTTCAAGGTATGGACCTCCAAGACAGATAATCAACGCTCAAGTCTGGGATTCATCCGATAGATTTTGACCATTTAAGGTATCAGGAATGGTGATTGTTCTAAAGAACATGAAGGTATCTAATCCCATAACCAAGTCAAATATAGACTCAAGATTAAAAAAAGAGTAAGGTACTTAATCATAACGCAAATTAAATCATTCAATTCCTCAAATACTAAACAAGTTTTCCTTCCCTTAAGGTTGTAATAACAATAATTAACCATCATCTATATAATATACCATCTCTTTATGAAATCCATCATATAATTATTACTCATCATTAAACAAAAGTATATTCCCCCTATAAATACAAGCATAAATCAATATGGAATATTGTAACAACGCTCCATTGTACAAACCAAGTATATATTATGATTTAGCATAATCTATAATTATTTATTTTTGAAAGAGAAAAGAAGAGAACAAAAAAGATCTCAAACCCTGAGAGGAAACTATAATCTTGCTTTGTACTTTCTGAACTAAAAAGATATTGTGATGATGTAATTCTGCATATGTGTGTTTCTCTATTTCTGAGAATGAGTTAAGGTTCTATTTTAAGATCCAAAGTTTCTCTTCTGGAAGTCACATTGAAAACTATGCCTAGTGCCAACAAAATAAGTGCAAAAACAAACCCTTTGAAAGTTCAAAGATTAGGAAAATAGCGCAAGGTGTTTACAGAGCCCACTCAAGGTGTGTGGAGGTCTTAAACTTCTGAAGAATGGAAGCTTAGGATTGATAGTGAAAAACTACACAGAGTAGGTGTAAGAAGTGTGCATGTGACCTTTTAATGTCTAGATCTTAGGAGGGAAGTGAAAGTGAGTGTTGGAGTTCACTTCATATAAGTGATGAAGCTAAAGAGAAAAAGTGTGTACAAAATTTCTAGTGGGGACTCAAGGAGTTTAAAATCCCTTGTTTAAGAACTGGTGGATGATATATGCTTGTGAGAAGTCAAATTCCCCACAATCGTGTGATCATATAGGAGGAGTGTGCTCGTTAATCCATGATTCCTTCGGACTTATACAATTCAATGCTTTGGAAAACTTAATGTTGTTAGGAGGTGCAGAGCCCAAAGCTTTGAATCCAAGAGGTAATCCCAACCGTAGATCGTTGGACAAGAGTGAGTCGTAGATCTCTCAGTTATTCGATGATTCGACACTCTAACAAGTTTCATTTGTAGTATTTAAGGGATAATAAACCTCGAAGCTTCGAAGTCCTTGAGTAAAGGAAATTCATGGATCTAGTGATCGAATGAGGGAATTTAGATATTCGAGCCTTCATCCTTAAGGAGTTTGGTAGTTCGACACTCTGATGAGTTTTAGTCATTGTTAAAAAGGTAAGGAACTCCTGGAGTCCCTAATTCTGGAGTGGACGTCAATCTTTGATCAAAGGATAGCATGAGGCATTAGATGCTTGAGCCCTTTGGTGGTTCGATGATCTAGATGAATTAGTTCAAGGTTGTTCTTGTGGAGAAACTCTGAAGCCGAGAGTTTTGGAGTAGATATCCACTATAGATTCTCATGTGAGGATAAATCCTTCCAACCGTCTGATTAAATTCATAATCATTGATGAAGGAGGGTGGAAGGATATTGTACAACCTACAACTTTCGGTCAACCTCACATTATGACCAAGTTCAGTTGGTCACAATCTGGGTGAAAGGGAGTGTTGGAGTTGATGAATCCTCTGGAGCATCTGAGTCCCGGAGCTCTGAATAACACCTTTTTGGCCAGTGCTAGGTTCTACCCCATAATGACAAGAAAATTTTTCAAGGTAAAAAGGGATAAATCATTTACAGGTTGTTTCAGAACAGGAAAGATACAAGTTTTGTAACCATTATGCAATCCCAATATCTCCATCAGGAAGAAAAATTCCTTAGTGGAACCTGGGTTTCTGATGCAATCATATTTGTACAGTAACATTTTAGGACTGTGATTGAATATCAAGAAAATATCAGTAATTAAAAATAAAAACGAATCCAATTCAATTTCGAGTGTGACATGGGTGTTCTTCTGATTTAATGAACTTTATTTTTAAAACCGGGGTAAAAGATATCAGAGTATGATCTACAACTATTTAAAGATTTGAATTTAATGAGGAAATCCTTTAAGAACCTTCATATGTCACTATAAGAATTCATTCCAACCCACCAATGAATTCATCATTTCAACTAAAAACCCTTTAAATTTTGAGCATTTGTGTGTACAAAACTTTCTTTTCAATTCATAAATCAACCGTAAGAAATCAATACAGAGAAAGATCAAAGACACCATTACAAGGTTTCAACGTTAATTACTCATCAATCATATTTCCTTTGAGTTATATTAAGAATCCATACTTCAACAGTTATAATATAATTTCTACAAGAGGAATATCTAAAATTCTATCCAATAACAATTACAGAAATATGAACCAAAATATATTATCAAAATAATTCAACTACCCATTTACTTCACAAGTATACATTCACATTTACAATTAATAAATTGAATATATTATTTCATCTATATGATTATAAATGTCACATCAATAATATTTCAATTACCAATACTCAAACAATAAAATATAGTAGCCAAAGGAGAAATAACAATTTTGGGAAGTCCTCCAGTATTGGATCTTGTGCAATGTTCTTCCTTGCCTCACATTCTAATCCAGTGATGATGCAGGAGTATCGCCAGCAAAGCACAAGCGGAAGACAACTTGGCGCACTAGCACGTATTTTGAAATTTTTTTAATTCCAAAGTTGGTGTATTATTCTAATATCTGAAAAATATTTTGAGTTATGAATATCTTTAATGATCAGAGGATGAGCCATCGCATAAGATCGATGGGGGAATGTATTTTTATTTAATGTGAAAGATTTTAGTACAGATCTAGAGCTTTCAGTCTTATCTGTCTGACTCAAATATGTATTGTAATAAATGTTAAGTACTTGAAATATTTTATTTCGATAGGATAGCTTTAGAGTAGTTGGAGGGAAGAACTCGAAGAGTCTCTTTGTATAAAGATTTGTATTGTTTCCGAGAAGAGGCTGTTGAATCTAGTGTATATATTTTTGTTGTAGTTGTTGGCACTCTAGTTATCGAGAGCCATCGCCATTGTAGTAGAGAGTTGAGAGCTACACAGAAGCAATGAGTGTATGTAGGTAATTTTCAGTTGAATGAATATAACAGAGGAACATTGCCCCAAATGTATGGTGTTGATGCATCTATCTAAATGAATGAATGGTAGAATTTCTATTTTGTTTTCTTTCTCTGTTATTTCTTGTTCTTGTAACTATGCATGCATTTACATGGTTGAGTGTATGAATTTATGAGATTTTGAGTAAGTTTCAATTGTGTCTCTTCCACGAGCGAGTGCAAGGAGTGCATAGTGTCAGAAAGAAGTGCATTGACAGAGCTTATTTTGACTCTTAAGCTCAGAAGAGATAGCATGAACTTATGTATGCAAGGAGTGCATAGACGTCCACAAGGACTGCGTGATAGAGTTTCAGACTCGTAAGATCAGGAAATGTAGCATGACTTTAGTTGCAGAGAAGAGGTTGAAGAATAGTCTGAAGGAGTGAGAAATCATCCACAGAGAAGTTGAGCGTGGAAGAGAACCTGTTGAAAAGCATGCATAGGTTGAGATTTTGACTAAGTTTTGAGGAAAGTGTTCCGAGGGACAAATAAGGTCGAGGAAGATAAGATTAGGAGGAAGAGCAACGAAAAATATTCGAGGAGTTTCCTTAAGGTTTTCATCAAAATTTGTGAACAAGATTCATTCCGGAAGAAGGAGAATAACTCCAGACCGTCAAATCCAGGAGAACTACGTGGAGTCTGGTCGTAAGATGTTTCAACACTTTGTGGTTCGGGAATTTTGTAAGTGTGCAAGGGAAGAATCGTGAACTCCCATAGTCGTGAAGTAATCACAATTGTTGGTCGCGATGAGGACGCATGGCAGCGGGTTGGGAAATCCGGAAGTTGAAAGTCCGGAGGGTTGTATGCAAGGTGAGAATGATCTTAGCGAAGCCGCGAAACCAAAAATATCGTTGGGTTGTCATAATTAAAGGAGGCACATAGCACAAGCACCGGATTTTGGGGAAGAACGCTTTAGAGAGTCTCGGAACAAGAGATCAAGATATCCCTGAAGCCCGAAGTTGCAAAGGCATAGATCCACATTCATAGCTCTTGGTCACTTAGAAGAACAAGGGCCTGTGTATAGCAATTTCGGGTACCTACAGGGACCCGAAGAGTCAATCTGAATCAGGAGTTTCAATATCCAAGACCAGGAGGTCGCGTAGTCCCAGGGGAGAAGGGGGTTTGCACCAAGTGACTATACTTTGAACTCCAATCCAATGCTAGGGGTACTCTTCTTCCCCCTTGGACCCTTGATCCACAAAGGGGAGACACACAAGAAATCAAAAAACAATAGCTCCAAGACTTATCTCGCAAGGAAGAGCTTCCACTCTTTTTACAAGCTTGGTATCCCAAATCTCACAAGTAAAGCATAGTCCAATAAAAAGTTGGCAGGATAACAGTGTTAACCAGGTCATCCCTTTTTCCCTTTTATATCATTTGTTTTATAGAAAATTTCTTCAATGACACATGTAATCATGAATAATAATTAATTTTTTAGTTTAAATTAATTATGATTATTCACCCACACACTTGTCACTCTCCCCAAGTTCCACAACTAATTAATATTTTATACTTTATTTAAAAGCCAGATTACCTCACACTCCCCAATGTGTTCCTATTTTCTCTCTTAGTTGTCCCTTTGTTCCACAAATTCTCATTTAATGAACATGTCTCTGAACTAGATCTTAGTTAGAGTTGGATTAAGAGTATTCTTCTAGTTGGACTAGTGGTAGGTTGACTCAATATTCTATTCTATGTACACCCATTCTCTCAAGTTATTATTTATTTCTGTTTAAAAAACTATTTTTATTAATTTCATGCACACATGTGCATTTTATCAAATATTTAGATTTTACTCACTTTTTCCTATAAATTGATTTATCTCAAATCTTTAACTCATGTCATAATTCATTTAATCCTTTATTTAATTTAGACTTAGACTTAGTCTTAGAATTAGGATTAAAATTTTGTTAGGATTAATAAGAAATAATATATTGTTTAATCAATTATTTTAATCCAACAAGGTCTAATCATTTAAATTTTTTATAGGCCACCGAGATTTATTGACTTAAGTTTAATTATGCAACATTGCCTTCAAGTCACACCTCCGTGGTCTGAGGGTGTCGCTCACCTTATACTTGTTTTGGAAGTTTTTTTGAACCTTGGAGTCAACACTCCACTCGATCGACCTTGTGAGAGACTAAGGGTTTTTAAGGAATAAGGACACTACCTTATTGTTCACCCCTTAGAATATTTGTGAGCGACTCTATCATTCCACCCTCACGACATTGTGGACCTCTCGAACTAGGTAATTGTTAACCTACAACTTAGACCACAAAGAGATTGCTAGTAGGTTGTGACAGGGAAATTCCACACCTCTCCCTCAAATATATGGTTTATATGCATGGACCCCTTACTCCTTATGTGAGTCATATTAGCAAGCATCATCAAGCCTACATCCACTGACAAAAACAGTGTCAAGAATCCATATACATAAATCATACTGAAATCAATCATACATCATATGTGCATATAATGAAATACTCAAATAAATACAATCCACTCCCTAACTCAATCTGAAGTCCAATAAAGTCCATCGCTTCCATTAGAATCCATAACTTGTCATGTTTCCTACATAGTCAGGATGAATCGTCAATAGAATTTACCAATATATATACATCATATTAAAAATAAGTCACAATACATCATCATTATCATATATAACCCATAATCGAAAAAAAATCATAATATAACATAACCTGATCAGTTGCACGCAAGTGTCCTCAAAGAATATGTCAATAAAAGTGTAATCAGTGGAGAGGGATGTTACATACACCCCCTCTTATTTTTAAACTTCGTCTTGAACCTATACAGTATATATCTTGAACTTGTACAGTATATAAATGCAAGTAAATTTTTTTATAAGACATAGATCTACATATCTAATCTATCAAACAAGTAAGGAAACCATGGACGCATCTCATATGTGTCCTCCCAAGTATTCGAGTGTTGACTATAGTTGTCCCACTAGACCTTGACCTGATCGACTATTCTACGCCATAGTTGTCGAATGTTCAGATGGTCCAGAATGCGGATTAGCTCTGCCATGAGAGCACCCTCACCCGACACCTACAAATAACTCATGTCAATAACATGTGACAGATCACTAATATATGTCACAAAATAGATACATGAAATACATCGTGGATATGCCTCAAAGAATCAGTCAGGTCTAGTTGATAAGCCACGAGTACTTTCTTTTACACAGCTTAGAAAGGTTTGAAAAACCTAGGAGATATTTTAGCACCCTTTCCAAACTTGATCGAACTCTTTTGTGGGTTTACCCGCAAGAGAAATCTGTAGCCAACTTCATAATTACGGTCAATGTGATGTGCATTAGCATAAATATTTTGTCGATATTGTGCTTTAATTCTTTATCTTATCGATTGCATATGTTCTTCCATATCTTGGATCACTTTCGGTCCCACTAGGACCCTATGCTCAAGTTGATCGCAACTAAACGATGTCTGACACGACTGCCTGTAAAGAAATTGAAAAAGACCCCCCTACTCTCCCTCGGGGTTGCGCGACCTCCTGATCTAGGATATTAATATCCTCGAGCTAAATTATCTCCTCAAGACCTTACAGGTCTCAAACTAAATCAAACACATTCCCTGTTATTGCCTTTAGGTTTTTCACAATCATGATCTGTTCATTACAGATTTGTTCATCGATCGACGATTCACAGTGATGGTGTAGTGCGAACGTGCTCGCTCTTTATCAGAGAGCTCTATCTCCCCAATAAAAAATGTTCTCTCCCAAATCGATCTAATCATGGTCTTTGATCCCCCCTTCCAGACAATATCAAGGACTTTGGTGAATTATGGGTTGTGAACTAGAAAGTCTGCTAATTTCACCTCCACGCTCCACAATGATTCCCCACCGTCAGCTGTCATTCTCAAATCGATAGGTACCCATGGGCCCTTCTTTCTTATCACTTTTTACAAAGTTTAACACCAGCAGGTGCTAGCTCCTTCCACTAGCCCTTATTTACATGTGACCTCGGTTTGTGACCCAGGGATTATCCTCCTGGTGCTTCATGACTTCAAAACCTTGAACCAAGAATAGATCAATGGTCCATGTCCTCCTTCGCAACCAATGATCGAGATCTACTTCGGGACTCCATTCTTCTAGAGTTTGGGATGTTCCAACCTCTACTTTCCCCCAGAGTATTATGTACCCAAAGTTCTAGATCAGGCACCACGCGTCCACCCAAATCAACGGTTGTGTTCCAATTCGGGACTTCAACCTTCGTAAGTCTCAACTTCTCCATGCTTGATTTCTCTCGGAGCACTTTTACTTGGAGTTCATGATTCATTGACACGTGCCTCCCACATATCGATGGCCATAAGCCACTTCATCTATTTTGGCTTCAGGATTTTCAAAATATCTAGGTTTTCTTTTTCCCGGAGTACTCCCACCCTAAATACACAATCTGTCGACGTGTGTCCTTTTGGATCTGACGGTCACGATTCACTTCGTCTCTTCGGACTTCAAGAGTTTCTCTTTCTCCTTGTCTACAAAACTTCTGAAGTGATTATGCTCCAAAGTTGTAGATCTTATGCCACATGTCCCTCTGTATGATGGATGGCCCCTAACCTCTTCAGGACTTTGGTGAATCCTCGCTCCTGTGTACACAAATATACTTAAATATCGTTCACTTTTCCCAAATCCAACGATCTGGAATGATATCGCTCCCTCCTGGACAGATCTTGACGAATAAGTCATGAAACCTTCAGAGCTCCACTCTCTTTGAATATTTCTCCTTGCTACCTCTCTTAAGCTTTATCTCTCGAACCCTTTGACTCCTCAAAGGGCTACTCCGACACTTATTCAAACTTCCAATCTATGCACTCCTTGCAATAGATTCTTACGCAAGACTTACCTTCTTACGGGTGACTGTGCACACCTTGCAACAATATCTTTGCACTCCTTTCAAATGGAAGTTTCACGCTATCTCTCCTGAGATTCTGAGTCAAAATAGACTCCATCAATGCACTCCTTGTGGACTGTATCTATACCTTGTATGATCTCAATGAAGAAAAACAATTGAAACTTATCCAAGCACTTCACTATTTCATATACTCAATAACATAACTCATTCATACATGAAAACAGAAAATAACAAGGAAACTATAAACAATAGAAACACCATGCATTGGGTCAATATATCCCTATGTTATATTCATTCAAATGTAAATGGATACAACTCTGATAAAAAAAAATTACATTCAGTAACAACTATGTCCTACTAATATGCATCCTTTTTCGGGTATACAATGATCTCCTACCAATCTGCAGCAACCCTATTTAGGCATACAATGCATCTACTTATATAAGAGGTCCTCTAGGTTTCCCTCCAACTACTTATATGATCGAAATAAAAGCTTACAGCTACTTAGTCCTATTACAGTAAATATCTAAGATAGACAGATAAAAGCGAAAGCTCCCGATCTTACACGATCGTTCAACCTCGGACCATTAAAACTTCTTTGATTCATCATTTACTCATAAGTTCTCTGAGATACACCATCTTTTGAAATTAAAAATTTTACTCAAAAGGAGTGTTAGGCATTGTGTTGTCATCCCATGTGGCTTTGATGATGATGCTCCTGCATCATACTCCATTGCTGGGAAAATCATGAGCTCCTTCTCATGGCTCCCTCTTCTCTTCTGTTGAGATCCTCCAGAGTCTCATACCTTCTATTGGAGTTGTCCCTCCACTCCTCTTCCTTGCTTCTTCTGCTGCCCTGTTGCTCCTGCAGGTTTTCTTTTGTCCCATACTTCTCTGTTGGTTTCTCCTTGTGTTGCTTCCAGCATCAATCTCTTTGTCTCCTCTATTTCATTGTCCAGTTGTTCCACTGGCTGGCTCTTCTCCTTCATCCCATTTTGTTGCATCTCCTTTTCATAAACTTCCACCTCGAATTTTTAGATTAGTTGACTTTTCATCTTTACCCCTCTATCTAGGGCCTCCATTTCTTCACACAGATAAGAAAAATTCATGCTATATGTTGCTCCCTCCTTTGATTTAGTTCCACATTCTACAATTATCTCTTGCTCAGCTTCCTGGATAAAACAATTGAGCCATTCCTCTGAATTCTCTTCTCCTCCTACTACTTTTGTAGGCTCCAATTCTTCATGTTCATCTTTTGGGCTGAAACTTTCGAGTAATTCCACCCAACGTTATTCTGTATCCATCTCTTGGGCACATTGTAATGTCTCCTCTTCCACCTCCATGGTAGTCTCTATTGGTTGAATATTCCTATCATGCATGCTACTCTGTTGTGTTCCATCCTTACTAATGGATAGATCAATTTGATCCCCTACATCATCTTCATTTATCGTGGAACTAGTTGACCACTCTGTTGCAGACTCCAGTTCTACAGTCTCACCACAGAGTTGTTTCTCACCTTCCTCCTCTAACAGAATGAATTTTTTCATATCCCTTGTTGGCATATCTTCATATTCATCTAGATGCTCCTCATGCTGGCATCATGTCTCCCTTTGCATGACTGCATCTTGAAAATCCTTTTATGGTTCTGGATTGTTCAACCAATCCTCCAACATATTCAACTCTTTCTTCCATTAAGTGAGCAATTCATCTTAATGCTCCTCTTTTTCTGTTGGGGCACATCAATGTCTACTCCATATCCTCCTCTTTGACAGTCCTTGTTGCCTATCTTTACTCTATTGCACCTGCATCACAGACACAGTTAGTTTTAAAATCATTCGGTCCCATGGCCTCTCTCTTGGATTCTGGTTGCATCATCTCCTCATGTGCAACACTAATACTAGCCTCTATTGGACTATTAAGAAGGAATATTTGAATTCCCCCATGATGAGAACACTCCTCTAATCCTCCTCCTCTATGATGGAAGTATTTGACTTCTCATCATATTCATTCACATGGCCTACAACTCCACATAAATCTTCATATAGATGAGTCCTCTCCTTTACCTCAATTTCATATGTCAGCACCCCTTGCTGATATGAACTCTCTTCAGTGTTCCTCAAACCTTCAGATGGTCTCACCTTTCCCCTACGCACCTGGAAAATTGGGATTCCAGTCCTGCCCTCCTGGTAGTCCATGAGATCTCATCTTGATCCCATCTCATCATCCATTTGGAAATATAATAATTTATCTCTGCCCTCCTGGAAGTTCATGATATCTCTAGTTGATCTAATCTCCTCCTCATCATTGAGTTTCCTCCCAATCTCTCGTTCACAGATGTGAATAATTTTCTCCTCTATGCCACTGAGGTTTTCAGCATGCCTCAGCCACTTCCTCACTACTTGTTGATTCCTTCTGGCTAACAACTTCTAGATAGACCACTTCACTTTCCTCTTCAAAGGCCATTCATATGTCCAGTGTACCTTTGCTTCACATTGCATCCTCCATGTCATACTCTCCATCCTTGTTGTGATCTTCTTGATCTCTTTTTCTATGTTATCTTTATTTTTTTTTGGTGGTCATTGTCTTGACCACACCCATTGCCTTCAGTAGCCATTTTCAACCCCTGTTTTCCCTCCTAGAAAGTCTTTTCATTATCGTGTCACCTAGAGCATCTCCAACTTTTCCCTGTAACCTACCTCACTATTCATTTGTTGCTACATACGTGAAACCATCATTCATAGAGAATCACACTATGTCTCCTCCTTCTCCCATTGTCTATAGGTACAATTAATCTTTCAATACCATTTGATGTTATAAGATTACATCTTTTCACCTTCTCACCTTTGCCTACAATCTGCAGACAAGTTTTAAGCTCTCATACCACTTGATGCATACCCCCCTACTCTCCCTTGATGTTGCGCGACCTAACGGTCTACGATCTTAATATCCTCAAGTTGGATTAGCTTCTCGAGACCTTATATGTCTCAAACTAAATCAACACATGTGTTGTTATCACCCTCGGGATTTTTACAGTCATGATCTGGTCATTACTGATGTGTTCATCGATCGATGATTCACAGTGATTGTGGGGCGCCAACATGATATCTCTTTCTCAGAGAGATCCATCTCCGCAATCAGAAACGTTCTCACCCAACTCGATCTAATCATGGTCACTGATCCCCTCATCTCGACGAGATCAACGACATTGGTGAATTGCGGGCTGCTAACTAGAAAGTACGCTAATTACATCTCTACGTTCTATAGTGATTATCCACCATCGATTTTCATTCTCAGATCGATGGGTACCCACGGGCCTTTATTTCTTAGGACTTTTTCCAAAGTTTAACACCAACGGGTGCTAGCTCCTTCCACTAGCCCTTATTTTCATGTGACCTCAATTTGTGACCCAAGGCTTATCCTCCTGGTGCTTCACGACTTCAGAACCTTCAACTGGGACCAAATCAACATTCTGCGTCCTCCTTCACAACCAATGATCGAGATCAACTTCAGGACTCCGCACTTTGGGACTTCAGGATGTTCCAACCTCTTCTTTCCCCCGGAGTATTCCATACTCAAAGTTCTAGATCGAGCACCATGCATCCACCCAAATCAATGGATCTGGTCCATGTCGAGACTTCAGCCATCAAAAGTCTCAACTTATCCACACTCACTTTCTCCCAGAGAACTTTCACATGGAGTTCACGATCCATTGACACGTGCCTCCCACAGATCGACGACCACAAGCTACTTCATCTATTCGGGCTTTGGGAGTTTCAAAATCTTCAACTTTTCTTTTTCTTGGAGTACTTCCACCCAAAATACATAATATGTCGATGCGTATCCTTTTGGGTATGATGGTAACGATACACTTCGGCTCTTCAGACTTCACGAGTTTCTCTTTCTCCTTGTCTACAAAAATTTTGAAGTGCTTCTTCTCTGGAGTTGTAGATATTATGTCACCTGTCCCTCTAGATGATGGATGACCCCTAACCTCTTTAGGACTTCGGTGAATCCTCACTCCTATGTTCACACAGAGACTTAAATCTTGTGCACTTTGCCCAGATCCAACGATCTTTATTGATCTCACTCTCTCATGTACATATCTTGACAGAGAACTCGTGAAACCTTCAAAGATACAATCTCTTTGAATATTTCTTCTCGCTACCTCTCTTGAGATTTATATCTCGATCCCTTTGACTCCTTAGAGGGCTACCTTGACAGTTATTCAAACTTCCAATCTGTGAACTCCTTGCAACAGATTCTTATGCAAGACGTAGACTCTTGCGGGAAACTGTGCACACCTTGCATCAGTCTCTTTGCAATCCTTGGAAATTGAAGTTTCACGCTATCTCTCATGAGATTATGAGTCGAAATAGACTCTGTCAACATACTCCTTGTGGACTATATGCACACCTTGCATGAACTCAACAAAGAAAAACAATTGAAACTTATCCAAACACTTCATAGTTTCATATACTCAATAACATAACTCATTCATTCATGAAAACATAAAATAATAGGGAAACTGTAAACAGTAGAAACACCATGCGTTGGGTCAATATATCCCTTTGTATATTCATTCAAATGTAAATGGATACAACTCTGATAAAAAAAATTACATTCAGTAACAACTATCTTCTACTAATCTGCATCCTTATTCAGACATACAATAATCTCCTACCAATCTAGAGCAACCCTATTCAGGCATACAATGCATCTACTTATACAAGAGGTCCTCTAGGGTTCCCTGCAACTACCTATATGATTGAAATAAAATCTTACAACTACTTTGTCCTATTACAATAAATATCCGAGACAAACAGATAAGAGTGAAAGATTCCAATCTGATCTTCTCTCGATCTTACGTTATCGTTCAACCTCTAACCATTAAAACTTCTCTGATTCATCATTTACTCAAAAGTTCTCTGAGATACGTCATCTTTAGAAATTAAAAATTTTACTCAAAAGGCATGCTAGGCACTATGTTGTCATCCCACGTGTCTTTGGTGACGATGCTCCTGCATCAAAAAATCAAATGGTGCCATATTAATCGTACTTGGGTAACTATTATTGTATGAAAACTCTACCAAGGGCAATAAGTCTTCCCAAAGTTTATGTTGTTCCATTACATACATATACAGCATATCCTCCAAAATATGGTTACCAAGGCCTCTTGGAAAATTGTCCAAAATCGTCCTATAAACATCTATCCTTGATCATATATCATCATTCTTGGTACACCATGTAATATCATAATCTCACTGACAAATAATCTAGCTATTTCTGGCATCTGATACGTTGTATGTACTAGAATAAAGTGTGAACTCTTCGTCATAGTGTCAACTACCATGAAAATCGAATTGTGCCTCCTTTTCTTCAGTGGAAATCCCACAATAAAATCCATAGAAATGACTTACCATTTCAATTCAAGAATATCGTGTGGCTATAATAATCATGTTGGATGTCTATGTTCATCCTTCACCTGTTGACATTATAAACATCTCTCCATGTAACTAACTATGTTCTCCTTCATTCCTTTCGAGAAGAATAAAGTCTTAAGGTTTTCCTTCATCTTCGTGAATCACATATGATCCATTTAAACTACTCGATGATCTTCACTTAGAATCAAACTTCTTAATTTGTCATTAGGCAGTACGTAAATTATACTATTATATGTCATCAATCTGTCACTATCAATAGAATAACCTTCATACTTAGATACCATCATGGCATCTTGTCCAATTTTATCCTTAAATTCTTTGTATCATTCATCGTCTATCTGTAAAGTTAGAATATTTTCTCAAAGATTCATCTTAAGAGGTATTATCGAGAATATGTGTGGTGTCTCACTCAATGCATTTGCCACTATGTTCATCGTTCCTTTAATGTAAGTAATCTCAAATTTGTATTCGCTAAGTAATTATGACCAATGCCTCTATCATGCATTCAAGTCACTCTGTGTAAATATACACTACAATCCACATTGATATGTCTTTATTCGAATTTTTGTCCAATCATATAATGTCTCCAAACTCTCAAGGAATATACAATTGCTAATAACTCCAAGTCATGTGTTGTGCATTTCTCTTCATTCTTTCTCAATTTCCTTGAAATTTAAGAAATTACTAAACCATATTTCATCAAAACCCCACCTAAACCTTCCTTGGATGTGTTCGTGTATAAAAATAATTCTTTGTCCATGTCAACTGTTGGTTGTGGAGCTTGATTATCTTCATGATTCAGATGTCTTTTACTTTCAGCCGTGTTTATACATCGTGAAGTATTTACACCCCATAAGTATGTACACTCTTCCATGTGGGGGAGTGCAGAGGGGGGGTACCCCCTCTGCTGGGTCCAGGGTGGCTATCCCCCAGGCTAGGGGGTCTAGGGGAAATCAGGCCCCTAACGGGTGTTCGGGGGCAGTGTCCCCCGAAGGAAAAATTACCTTGTAAATGTATATTGTAATTTCATTGTAAATCTGGACCGTTCATTATAATGTCGCAGATCTAACGGTAGAGATTATGTTAGGGTTTTTTTCCCTAGAAGGCAACCCTCTTTTAT
>SNQJ01S0165896.1:1604-19337 GCA_010110895.2 Picea sitchensis | reverse complement strand
ACTAGGAGGTATAATTACAACTAATGGCCTAAATCCGACATAAATAAAATGACATTACTAATATAATATGCCCCAATTAAGGGGTAATGAGCTAATATTAGGGCTTAACAACATATGTGACATATGATAGATTATATTATGTTGTTTTTTATGGATCATTGACAAGGTTTCATTGATGGATGCAGGCTGACGATTGCATGCTAATCAGACTCACATAAGGCATAAAGGGGCTATGCACATAGACTAGATAATGAGGGAGAGGTGTGGAAATGTCCATGTCACAACTTACTATCACTCACGTTGTGGCTGAAATTGTAGGTTAATGATTACCTAGTTCGAGAGATCCACGATGCCATGAAGGAAAACTGAGACAGTCGCTCACAAATTTTTCTAAGGGTCACGCAATAAGGTAGGGTCCTTATTCTTTACAAGGCCTTAGTCTCTCACAACATCCCCTGAATAGAGTGTTGACTCCAAGCGTTGGACAACTACCAAAATAGTCAAGGGCGAGTGACACCCTTGGAGCATAGAGTGCACCTTCAAGGGCACGTCGTGTAATTAAAAATTTGAATCAAAGGCATGTGGCACCCTTGGAGCACGGTATGCATCTTGAAGGGCACGTCGTAGAATTAAAACTTGAGTCAATGAATCTAGGTGGCCTAGAAAACCTTGAGTGAATAATTAAACCCTGTAAAATATTTAAGCATTGTTGGCTTTAATTAATTAACGAATTAAGGATTTAATTAATTAATTGTGAATCCCCAAATGAAAATCTAAGACTATGCAAAAAGTATGCCTAAGTGGGTAAGAATACTAAAACTAATTATTAATTAAATAACATAGGAAAGAGGCAAGTCAATTCAAGTAAATAAGAAAGATGAACTAATTTTAAAGAAATAATATAATACACATGTGTGAAGAAAATACCTAATTGGAATATAAGATAAGAAAGGAATAAAGCATGAAAAAATAAGTGCACGCATAGAAGGGAATCTAGAGTCTAAACTACCACTAGTTTAACTACGAGAAGACTCTTATTTTAACTCAACTCAGAATTAGTAAGGCGTCATCCATTAATTGGAAACAAGGGGAATAAAGAGACAACTGGGAGTGATTTTAGGAGCGCTTTTAGGATGGGTGAGGGAAATTGATTTTAATTAAAATAAATTGTGGATTTACTTGTGCAACTAAGGGAAAGGGTGACAAGTGTACGACGGGAAGTAATTCTAAAATTATCTAATTAAAAAGTGAGTTAAATGTGCAAGTGGGGGTTGTCATTGAGGAAACTCCTATAAAAAAAAATGGCTAAGATGAGAAAAGGGACAGGGGTTATGGGTAAAGTTATGCTGCATAAATTTTGATTGGTTTTACTTGTGAGAGTTGGGATAACCATCTTGAGAGAGAGTGGTGGCTCTACCTTGCAAGGTGAGCTGGGAGCTAGAGGATTTCTGGTTATTTGTGTGTGTGGTCCTTTTGCAGCTCGGGGGGATAAGGGGGAAGAAGAGTACCCCTAGAGTTGGATGGGAGGTACCGATGAAGTCTCAATGATTAACAAGTGAAAGAGAGGAGGAATGCCAGTTTCCGAAGATCATCTTCAGGTCCATCTTCATCGTCGATTACGGTATTTTTATTGAGAATTTCTATTGTAATAATCTCGAATTTTATATATATTCAGTTTAGAAATTATCATCGTTGTATTATATCCATGAACCTTTATTTTATTACTGTTCTATTGGAGAGGGAAATCTCTTGGGGACTTGTGAATTAATTTATGGTGCAAGGACAAAATTCGCACGAGTGATATTTGTTTTTTTTTTACATTAAAGGTCATATTGGATTACTAATGTATGTACAAACCCGAATTCTTGGTGATTGCAAAGAAATTGTAGGAATATTTTTAGTTATTGGTTATTCCAGTTGGTTTTCCTCACTGGCGAAATTTTTCACTTGTGAAAGAAAAGAAAACATAGAACTCCATGTTCACTTTCTGTCTAAGAATTAGAAAGCTCTAAATTCTTTGTAATTGTTGACCCTCCTTGAATAACCCAGTCTTAACTCAAATTGCGTTGATATTGGATGGTTGATGCATGGGGCTTGGGATTTTGAATTTTTTTTTTAGGAGTAAATTATCGCAGGGTAAATCCACTCGAATGTCAAAATTCATTGATAAGTGGCTCAGACATTTTTGAAGCCTCTCCTTGTCAGTCGCTTGTGCTTACACACCTTCACCTTGAGCCCCAAGCAAATTGATCCAACCTCTTAAGTGGAATTCCAACCTATGGATCATGAATACCTCCCTTAGGCGCTCAACATAATGATTGAATGGGTGTAATATGGATCTGTGTAACATCCCTCTCTTGCGCACACTGAGCAAACTTATTCTTTGAGGACACTTGCATACAAGTGATCCGGGTCATTATACTATTGGTTGTTTTGATTATGATTATGAGATATTGTGGATTTTATGATATGTTATTTTGTAGTATTTACATAGACAAGTGCTATTGACTGGGTCTCCTGAGTGTGTAGGACTCTGGATGTTGAGGATGACAAGGCATTGATGAAACCCCTTGGACTCTAGATCGATTCAGGGAGTGGACTGTTAGGGTTTAAATGTTGTTGATGTGACATATGTAAATATGATTATATATTATAATGTTGATTGTCATTGATGACATGATTCATTGATGGATGCAAGCTGACGATATCTTGCTAACTAGACTCACATTTGGAGTAGAGGGGTCATGCACAACAACTAGAGACGTTGAGGGAGAGGTGTGGAAACAACCCTACCATAGCCTACTAGCACTCCCGCTATGGCTCAAACTATAGGTTAATGATTACCTAGTTCGAGAAGACCCAAAATGTCTTGAGGGAACACTATGACAGTCACTCACGATGATTCTAAGGGGCACATAATAAGTAGGGTCCTTATTCCTTAGAGGCCCTTAGTCTCCCAAAAGATCACCTGACAGATTATTGACTCCAGGGGTTTGACATCTATCAAATTCATTCAAGAGGCGAGTGGAAACCTCGTAGCACGTAGTGTGTCTTGAAGGGAACGTTGCGCAAATAAAAAAAAAAGAGGTGAGTGGCACCCTTGGAGCACATAGTGCGTATTGAAGGGAACATCACGCAAATAAAACAGAAAGAGGCAAGTGGAACCCTTGGAGCACGTAGTGGGTCTTGAATGGAACTTCTCACAAATAAAATAGAAAGAGGCAAGTGGCACCCTTGGAGCATGTAGTGGGTCTTGAATGGAACTTCGCGCAAATAAAATAGAAAAAGGTGAGTGGCACCCTTGGAGCACGTAGTGCATCATGAAGGGCACATCGCAATTTTAACTGGTAAGTTAATAAACCTAGTGCCTAGAAAACTATACCTCCTTAGGACCTGGTCGGCCTTAAAATGAATAAAGTGATGAGTAATTTTAATAACAATTTTTCCCTTAGGAACTGTCGCCAAGCGTAGTGAATTTAAAACCTAGGTCTAAGTAGAACCTATGGAAAAAAATAATTAGACATCTAACAAGAAGGGGGGTAAAGAAATTCAAAATTTAATTATTAAAGTAAAAAATATTATAATGGAGGATTAAATTTATTAAAAGGGGTAAATCGTTATTTTTATCTACATTTTCTAAATTGATTTTTAGTTAAAATGGAAAAGGGGGGAAACTTAAAAGAAAAAAAAACTTAAATAAAAAGGGGAATGCCCAACTTAGTAAGGAATCTAGCCTTTGGGACTTTCTATTTATGAACTCAAATAGGAATTAAGTAAGGCGTAAGTCATTAAAATTTGTAAGGGAATATTGGGACACCAAGGACCATTTTTAGGAACGCTTTTAGGTGGGTGAGGGAAATATGAATATTTAATTACTTAATAAAAATGATTTTCTGGTGCAACTAGGGGATCGGGCGACATGTGTACGGGGGAGGTTTTTTTCTAATTAAATAAATGAAAAAGGAATCTAGTGAGGGTTTGGGAAACTAATGACTGAGAAAATCTATAAAAGAGATGGTGAAGGAGGAGTATGAAACACATTTGACTTGCATAACGTTATGCTATCGAAATTTGTCTTGATTGAGTTTTGACTTGTGGGAGTTGGGATACCTAGCTCGGGTAATGAGTCGTAGCTCGACCTTGCGAGGCGAGTTGGGTGATATAATTCTATGGTATTGTGTGTGTGGCCCCTTTGTGGCTCGGGGGGGCTCTGGGGGGAGAAGAGTACCCCTAGCGTTGGCGCGGAGGTACCAGCGAGGTTACATTGGTTGGCAAGAGGGAGCTAGATAGAGCACGCATGGGACAATGACTTTCAATTCTTCGCAATTGGATATGGTGCGCATGTGCATAATTTGTATTAAATAATAGCTCAATTTCTTGTTCATACATTTATTTATTGTCGAAAGCTTACTTGCGTGGATGTTGTTAAGAGAAAAAGATTGTGTTTTGGTCTTGGGCAATTATTTATTTTACTCTGTGTTTTTATGGTGTTTAATACAAAGAAATTTTGTTTTTATCTTATGTTCCTTTATCCTTTAAGTTATTAGTCCATGCCTGAGCAGTCAGCCAGGAACCGAATTGACTGTCGTTCACTCTACTGTTAAAGATTTAGATTCAAATGCCCTGCTTTCGTGTTCATGGATAATAAGTAAAGGATAATTTCTTCACCCAACATGGAGAATATACCATGCAATTTTGTTCGATTACCTCTATGTTTTTTTATCTAAACTGGACAACATTTTTTTTTCCCAAAACTTCGCCCAGCTAAGAGAAGTAATCACTGCATATTTCCCCAAAATTCGCCCAGCAATGTGAGTTAATCCTCGGCATATTTTTTTTTTACTCCGTTTTGCTCAGTGATTTCCACTCCTCGACTTCCGATTTTTCCCCTGTGTTTTACTTAGCGATTTCACCTCTAATACCCATCGATTTTCCCTGCAGTGTACAACAATGTTTACCCATTATTACTCTGTGATTTTTGTGAGAAGGATAATCCTCGACGATTGCTTTAAAAGCTCTGTAATGGTAGGTTCCCTTTAAGATTTTTGTGAGAAGGATAATCCCTGGCATTTTTCTTTAAAAGCTCTGCAATGGAAGGTTCCCTCTGCGATTTTACCATTACGATTTTACCAATCTGATTTTAGCATTACGAATTTACCAACGCAATTTTAGCCATATGATTTACCAATACAATTTTACCATTACGATTTTAGCAATACGTTTTCCCTTGACGTTTTTATCCTTTGATTAATCTCTACATTTTCTCCCAGCAATATGAGAATTCTCGGGCGTTATATTATCTTGATTCATCTCTTCCCTCTCCAAAAAACCAGCCATGAATCGGGACTTATCTTTGAGTGAGAAACGGACTTCCACGACTTGTCCAAGGCCAAGCCATAGTGTAATCTTTAACATAAGTCGCTTAAATTTTAGTTGGAGTAGGTTTTAATGGAATATATTAAGTACGTTTTTATTTGGTAGGACATTGGTGGACATGGTGGCTTTGTTAGATGATATGATGGAAATATTATACTACGTTCTCGATGAAGCTAAAGGGAAAGAGAATTTATGTCTAGTTCATTGTCCCTACCAAATGAGATTTAGGTTTTTAGTACCAGGATATTTTATCAAATAATGTAGAAGTAATTTTAAGCGTGATCAGAGTTTTATTATTTTTAGAGTTTCCTTTTTCAATTGTAAATGCAACCAGTTCTTACGATCTTAAATGAATTATGTGATCTTCTTCTGCATACGACCTTCTGTGTATCTTTCCTTTAGTCAATTGTTTTTATAATTACTTGGAAGATAACATGTGGATGGTAGATTCTAATCGTACACCTTGATGGTTTGATATATGGTTTATTGTTAGAATGTTTCATAAGTGGCTACGTCAATGAATTGTTTTATGATAGGTATGATGGACCTATAAAATGTGTCATAAGTAGTAATGGCACCATTAATTAAGTGAATGTAGAAGTTTGTAGAAGTTCATTTAGCTTGCTCCATGAAAATATAATCAAGATTACTCGTGCACTTGAATTAATGTTGATGCATGATATCTAAAATGATTATGATTCTCATGGGCTTGAAATAATGTTAATGTCTATATGATTAAGTGTTTAGGTCTTTTTGCACATTGAATATAAAATGATAGCTTCTCTTGCGCCATTAAAATGATGTGATGTATGCTTGATGGAGTGGATAGATCCTCTTGCACCATGAATTTAATGTGATTTATGATTGGTTTGTAATTATATTTCTTGCACCATGTAGATAGATTGATGATTACCCTTGCACCTTGAAATAAAGTTTACGATTAGTCATGCATAAATAATGATGTGGATGCTTGCTTGATTTAGAATTGTTTTACTCTTGTGCCTTAATTTAATGTTCATTTATTATGCAATTAGTTCACTATTGCACCATGAAATTAAGTTGATGTATGATTTATTAAGCAATTTGATTCTCTTGATCCATTAAAATAACTGATGTGATTGGTTTATAACTTTATTATTCGTACACCATGATTCATGGTTAGTGAGATTGATTGTTGATCTATTTATTTTCGGCTTGATTGTATTAGTGGGATTTAGACACCTCATTGTTCCTCAGAACTGTTGCCAGCCCTGAGATCTTAAATGGTTAAAATCATTTGGATTCTGGGCTAGAGCATTTCTTATGTGTCCTGGAGGTCCTAACCATGCAGGATAGGTTGGGAGCGTAGTTCCTTTAATATTCCGTGATATGGTTGATCATTGTTATCATTTTTCTTCCATTGATCATGATCTGTGACTTGCGTCATGATTTATGATTCCTACCGATTATGCGTCATTGGTAATTGTGTGAATGCAATGTTTATGTGCTACTATAATTTGTGTTAATGTGTCGATATGTGTATCGTTATTCATGGTGATGATGTGTCGATTTTGTGTCGTGATTGATTGTTAATGTGTTAATATCGTTCATTAATAAATTGGATGATGTGTAGATGTTGTTTCTATTATTTGTGATGTTTTAAATTTCCTAACGCCCCCCCCCAAAAAGAAATAAAATTGTTGTACATCGCTTTTGTTATTGTAATGGTGGGGACGTTACATGTGGTATCAGAGCGGGTTCAAACTTGTGACTGTGGATAGCCACACCTTCCACTGAAGTATACACTTAAATTAAAACTTTAACTGGTACATGATTCACTCAGTGTTAGAGGACGCCGCAAAGGTTCGCAATGTTGTGCTAGGGGATGAGGCACGACACCTCCAGTAGCACCCGCGCCAGAGGCGTCTAACCCCCAAGGAGAAGATCATGTCTTAAGCATGAGAAATTTTTCGTGCGGGATGCATTGGGTCTGACAAGGTGCTTCCAGGGATTTGACAGAGGCCTAGAAAAACCATCTATATTGAGATAAGGCTAGGGTGCCTATACCCCTAATGGTCCACAACGCGCTCTAGTCGGTACTGGTAGCATTCACCGAGAAATCGAGAAGGTCAAGTTTCCCGAGTTCTTTGGTGCCCTGGATGAAACAGTCGTCGAGGCATGGTTGGAGAATATGGCGATGTGCTTTGCACTTCATGACACTACCTCCAACATGAAGGTCCACATGGCGGTATTTCAAGGGGATCACTCTTCTATGGTGGAAGACGCTCTTGCCACAATTGAACATGGCAGTCGAAGATGTGTCATGGGAACTATTCGAGGAACGGTTCCGGGAGAGGTATATGTCTGAGGAATTCATTGAGATTCAGCTCAACGAGTTCAATGCCTTGTGACAAGGTGTCCATATGGTGCCTGAGTATGAGGCTCGTTTTATGGAGCTTCTTTGGTATGATCTGCACCTGAATGCTGAGAAACTTAAGGTCAACAGGTTAGTGTTTGGCCTTAATGTCAGGATTCGTGCAAAGTTTAGGATTTTGATGCCTCAAACCTTGCATGATGTTGTCAAGAAGGCCCTCATAGTAGAGTAGGATCTTACCAGCGGGGGTCAGAGTAGGACTCCAGCGATACCAGTGGGGCAGGTGTCATTTGGTGCGCAGTAGCATCAGACACTAGCTAGACATTCACCAGGATATCGTGGCTTCCAGAGAGGATCCACTTTCCCTACACTTCGATGACCAAAACCTCAGTAGAGGACTCCTTACAGAGAACCACAACAACAGCAGTTTAGGCCTGTTCAGTAGAACAGACCAGGGTTCTAGGACGGTGGACTATCAGCTTCTACTTTGGGAACCAAGAGTAGTGGACCGAAGAAAGGTTGTTGGACATGTGGAGAGCCACATTACCAACATGACTGCCCAGTTGAGAGGACCAAAGCTTCTATATCAGTCGGACCCAGTACCATGGGAGATTTGGGCAAGGCTCATTGGATTCATGCAGCAATGAATAACCGCCAGGAAGAGAACCAGTCGACTGTGCTCAAGACTTCAGGTTCCTTCACTGACCAGATCCTTAGTATTTTGATAGATTTAGGTGCTACAGAGAGTTTCATTTCTGGGACAGCACTAAAAAGAGTTAAGGTAAAGGAAATCGAGCAAGACGAGTTTATCTTTGTAGAAATGGCTTCGGGAGCCAAACAAAAGGTTGTTTGGAAGGTTACGGGATGTATCCTTAACCTGGGAGAGTTTGTCACTAGGGTCAACCTGTACGTCACAGCCTTAGGGTATTATGACGTCGTTATCGATATGGACTGATTGGAATCGCATGATGCGATACTCAACTGTAAGACAAAACGATTGATATTGGTCGATGATGAGAGAAAGAGACACGTGATTGTGGGTCGGAACCAGGGAGTCTCCCTGAGGCTCATCTCTTCCTTGCAACTACAGAATATCATGTGCAAGGGATGTAAGCTTTATGCAATCCTTGCGTTAAACGTGAAGGGAGTAGTGGAAGGTCTAGAAAACCTTTTGATGGTGCGAGGGTTTGTGGACATCTTCCCTGAGGAGTTACCTGGGATTCTGCTAGAGAGGGAAATGGAATTTACCATAGACCTAAAACTAGGGACTGAACCGATGTCAAGAATGCCTTATCATATGTCAACCCTGGAGTTGTAGGAGTTGAAATTGCAACTAAAGGAGTTGTTGGACCTAAGACTTATATGTCTTAGTGTGTCACTGTGGGGTGTGCATGTTATCTTCATACGGAAGAAGGATGGGTCGTGGAGACTCTGCATTTGCTATCGTCAATTGAACAAGGAAACGAGCAATAATCAGTATCAGTTGCCAAGGCTTTATGATCTATTTGATCAGATGAAGGGTGCGGCGGTGTTTTCAAATATCAATTTGAGAGTAGGGTATCACCAGTTACGGATCAAGGAGGACGACCTGAGACCACCTTTAAGATGAGGTTTGGACATTATGAGTTTACGGTTTTACCGTATGGACTGTTGAACGCCCCAAGGGTATTTATGACTTTTATGAACGGGGTGTTTCACCAATACTTGGACAAGTTCATCCAAGTATTAATTGACGATATTTTGATATATTCTTGAACGATGGAGGAGCATAACGAGCACTGTCGCTTGGTTCTATAGTGTCTATGAGAGAATAAATTGTTTGGGAAATTGTCTAAATGCTCATTTTATCAATCGAAGATTCACTACTTAGGGCATGTCATCTCTGATGAAGGTATCGTTGTGGATCCAGTAAAGGTCGAGGCTATTATGGAATGGCTTATGCCGATGAGTGTCCTCAAAGTGCGTAGCTACATGGCTTTGGCGGGATACTATCGACGGTTCGTTGAGGGTTTTTCGAAGATAGCAAATCTAATTACGAAATTGCATAAGAAGAAAAAGAAGTTTGTTTGGACTGATAAATGCGTGGAGGCATTTTGGAGGCTCAAGGAGTTGTTGATGAAAAAACTGATACTAAATTTCCCTGACATGGACACAGACTTCTTGGTATGCACTAACACATCCAAGGACAACTTAGGCATAGTCTTGATGCAAGACAGTTGAGTGATCACTTACATCTCGAGAAAGTTGAGAAGGCATGAGGAGAACTATGCAACACATGATTTGGAGATGTTAGCCATTGTTTATGCCTTGATAGTTTGGAGACACTACCTTATTGGAAAAAAATTTGAACTAAAAATGGACCACTGTGTTCTACAACACATCTTTATGCAAAGCAACTTGAACGTGCGACAACGACGTTGGTCGGAATTGCTTAATGAGTACGATTTCAAGATTACTTACATAAAAGGAACAATGAACAGAGTAGCAGATGCATTGAGTCAGAGACCATGCATCTTTTTGGTGATGGCTCTTCAGAAGAATCTAAATGAAAATATCCTAACCTTACAACGCGACGATGACTAGTACAAAGAGGTCAAGGATTTTATCGGGAAAAACACAATGAGGGTACCAAAATTGGAGGGATTTACTATGGAAAACGACAGATTATTAAGATTTAAAAATCGAATTTACATACCTCACAACGACGAGTTGAGGAGTTTGATCCTAAACAAGGCTCATAGAGCAGTGTACATGTCTCATCCTGGAGTCACAAAGATGAGAGCATACCTTAAATCTTTATTCTTCTGGAAAGGAATGAAGGCAGACATAGTCAACTACATGGCATGATGTCTAGAATGTAAGAAAGTGAAGGTTGAACATAGACATCCGACAGGATTACTACAGCCACACATGTTATTCCAGAATCGAAATGGAAGGTCATTTTGATGGATTTCATTGGATTTCCACTGACAGAAAGGAGACACGACTCAATTTTTGTGGTACTCGACACTCTGACGATGAGTGCTCATTTTATTCCTGTGCGTATGACGTATCATGCACCTAACTTAGCTAGAGTTTTCATCAGTGAGATTGTGAGGCTGGATGGTGTGCCTAAGAGGATTCTATCCGATAGAGGATCGGTGTTTACAGAACTATTTTGGACTAGTTTCCAAGAGGCCTTGGGAACCCAACTTAACTTTAGTACTGTGTATCACCTAGAAATAGATGGGAAGACCGAGTGAACAAACAAAATCTTGGAGGATATGTTGCGTATTTACGTTATGGACCAAAAAAATCTTTGGGAAGAATTCTTGCCATTGGTATAATTTGCATATAACAATAGTTATCAAAGCACCATTAAGATGGCACCTTTCAAGTTTCTTTACGGGCGACCATGTCAGGCGCCTTTGAGTTGGGATCGTCTTGAGGATAGGGTCTTTATGGGACTTGAATAGATCCAAGAAATGGAATCCCAAATGAAAACCATAAGACAAAGGATAAAGGAAGCGCAGGATCGACAGAAGAGTTATGTTGATGCACATCGTGTCGATCGTAGTTATGAAGTTGGTGATCGAGTCTTCTTGCGGGTGAAACCGTATAAGAGTTCGATCAAGTTTGGAAAGGGTGCTAAACTATCTCCTAGGTTCGTGGGACCTTTATAGATTTTGGAAAAGAAGGGGCCTGCGACCTATCAACTAGCTTTGCCTAATTCTTTGAGGCGTATGCATGATGCTTTTCATGTCTCTGTTTGGAGACATTATGTTAGTGATCCTACACATGTTATTGACATGAGTTCCTTACAGGTATCGGACGAGGGTGCGCTCACTGCAGAGCCAATCCGCATCCTGGAACATCACATTTGATAGCTACGACATCGAATAGTAGATCAGGTCGAGGTCCAGTGGGACAACTATAGTCCACACTCAGCAACTTGGGAGGATGCATGTCAACGATTTCAATTTTTGTTTGGTAGCTAGACCTATGATATTCTGATACGCTTTATTTTGGCACTTACATACTCTGAAACTTTGGGATGAAGTTTAAAACAAGAGGGGGTGTATGTAACATCCTGCTCTTGCACACACTGAGTGAACTTATTCTTTGAGGACACTTGTGTACAAGTGATCCGGGTCATTATACTATTGGTTTTTTTTATTATGATTATGAGATATTGTGGATTTGATGATATGTTATTTTGTAGTATTTAGATAGACATGTGCTATTGACTGGGTCTCCTAATTGTGTAAGACTCTGGACGTTGAGGATTTTGAGGCATCGATGAAACCCCTTGGACTCCGAATCGAGTGAGGGAGTGGACTGTTAGAGTTTAAATGTTGTTAATGTGACATATGTACATATGATTAGATATTATGATGTTGATTGTTATTTCTAACATGATTCGTTGATGGATGCAGGCTGATGATAGCTTTTCGAACAGACTCACATTTGGAGTAGAGGGGTCACGCACGACAACCAGATACATTGAGGGAGAGGTGTCACAGCAGCCCTGCCACAGCCTACTAGCACTCCCGCCATGGCTCAAACTATAGGTTAACCACTACCTAGTTTGAGAAGACCCACGATGCCATGAGGGAAGACTGTGACAGTCACTCATGATGATTCTAAGGGGCATGCAATAAGGCAGGGGCATTATTCCTTAGAGGCGCTTAGTCTCCCACAAGATCACCTGACGGAGTATTGACTCCAGGGGTTTGAGATCTACCAAATTCAGTCAAGAGGTGAGTGGGACCCTTGGAGCACGTAGTGCGTCTTGAAGGGCATGTCGCGCAAATAAAACGGAAAGAGACGAGTGGCACCCTTGGAGCATGTAGTGCGTCTTGAAGGGCACGTCGCGCAAATAAAACAGAAAAAGGAAAATGGCACCCTTGGAGCACATAGTGTGTCTTGAAGGGAACATCATGCAAATAAAACAGAAAGAGGTGAGTGGCACCCTTGGAGCATGTAATGCATCCTGAAGGGCACGTCGTGATTTTAACTAGTAAGTTAATAAACCTAGTGCCTAGAAAACCATACCTCCTTAGGACTGGGTCAGCCTTAAAATCAATAAATTGATGAGTAATTTTAATAAAACAAATTCCCTTAAGAAATGTCGCCAAGCCTAGTGAATTTAAAACCTAGGTCTAAGTAGAACCTATGAACAAAAATAATTAGACATGTAACAAGAAGGGGGGTAAATAAATTCAAACTTTAATTATTAAAGTAGAAAAAAATATAATGGAGGATTAAATTTATTAAAAGGGGTAAATGGTTGTTTTTATCTACATCTGCTAAATTGATTTTTAGTTAAAAGGGAAAAAAGGGAGAAACTTAAAAGAAAAGGAAACTTAAAGAAAAGGGGAAACTTAAAGAAAAAGGGGAATGTCCAACTTAGTAAGGAATCTAGCCTTTGGGAATTTCTATTTATGAACTTGACTAGGAATTAAGTAAGGCGTAATTCATTAAGAATTGTAAGGGAATATTGGGACATCGAGGAGCATTTTTAGGAATTCTTTTAGGTGGGTGAGGGAAATAGGAATATTTAATTAATTAATAAAATTGATTTTCTGGTACAACTAGGGGATCGAGCGACATGTGTACGAGGGAGGTTTTTTTTATAATTAAATACATGAAAAAGGAATCTAATGAGGGTTTGGAAAACTAATTACTAAGAAAATCTATAAAATAGATGGTGAAGGAGGAGTATGAAACACATTTGGCTTACGTAACGTTACGTTGTCGAAATTTGTCTTGACTGATTTTTGACTTGTGGGAGTTGGGATACCCATCTCGGGTAACGAGTGGTAGCTCAACCTTGTGAGGCAAGATGGATGCTAGCATTCTCTGGTATTGTGTGCATGGCCCCTTTGCAGCTCAGGGGGCTCAGGGGGAAGAAGAGTACCCCTAGATTTGGCTGGGAGGTACCAGTGAGGTCACACAGGTTGGAAAGCGGGAGCTGGACGGAACGCGCATGGGACAATGACTTATGGTTATTCGCAATTGGATACGGTACGCATGTGCATAATGTTTATTAAATAATAGATCAATTTATTGTTCATACATTTCTTTATTGTCGAAAGATCACTTACATAGATGATGTTAAAAGAAAAAGATTGTGTTTTGGTCTCAAGCCATTATTTATTTTAATCTGGGTTTTTATAGTTTTTAATACAAAGAAATTGTTTTTTATCTTTTGTTCCTTTATCCTTTAAGTTATTAGTCTGTGCCTGAGAAGTCATCTAGGGGCCAAATCGACTGTCTTTCACTCCAGTGTTAAAGATTTAGATTTAAATGCCTTGCTTTCCTATGCATGGATAATAAGTGAAGGATAATTTCTTCGCCCAACATGAAGAATATACCATGCGATTTCGTTTGGTTACTGTTGTTCCTGAGTCTGTACTTAAGTCTTTAAAGTACAGTGTCAAGGCATCCGAAAGTATGATAATGGTCGATAAAGGATTTCATTAACCTTCGGTATAGGAAGCTAATGAAGGTTTCTATGTTCACGCTGTCTAGCTTCCAACTATTCCCGAGTAGCAATATCTTGTTCAATGGCTGCCCATGAACGTTCTAATTCTTCCCGGGTATTTGCGGTTCTAAGGATCGTGTCGAAAAGACTTAACACGATATGTGTTTGATCTGATATCCCGGGTTGAATATTAGGTTGAGTTACCGTGGGTACAGTCATTGAGGAACAATAAGAGTATGGAAATGATTTAACGAGAGATTTTAATCGCTGATTCAATTCGGTCAAGATAAGAGAAATCTTCGCATGAGGAACGAAATAGGAATACAAACTAAAGGCCCTTTCCCGTAATTGTATGATTTTTAGAAAAAGGTGTGAAATGAGAGAAAAACATCTAGTTGCAAGTAACATAAAATTCTTATCGGTAAAAAACTCATGTATACACAGAAGAAGAAATTGACATGAACATAATTGACATGGTGCAAGTAAACATAAAATTTTGTAACTGTAGCTTGGACTTACACCTGCTGATAGCTGGTGCAGAGGAAGGACAAGAGACAATTACCAAAATATGAACTTCCTTCACTATAGTAGTAGTCGCACTAAGTTATAGTGATACCTCTCAATTATGTAGAGAAAAATGAAAAGAAACAAAGAACATGACAAAACAAACTTGAAATACAGTCGGGACAGAATCGAGAATCTTGAATTTGCTTTGTATTAACTTCCTTCATGGGAGAACTCTGTTACAATGAGCACCAAAAAGTCCAGCCTTTATCTCCTCTTTTAGTGATGTATTTATACAAGATTTACCTCTCGGTTTAGAAGAGCCAAATTGCTCCATTTGTCCGGATCCCTTTTTCAAAAAGGTGCCAGGTGCTTGTTTTTTCTTAGATTTAATACATATTATACATTTGTCCCAAAAAATGGAATAAAAGCTGTGAAGGTTTTGCATTGACAGCTGGGGGGAGCGAGATAACTCCATTTCATCTAGTCTATCTTCAAGAAGTGCTAGGTGCCTGCCCTCGCATAGATTCAGTGTACCTGATACACTTGTCCACAAACTGGGTCACCAGCTGTGAAGGCTCAGCCTGACAACGGGCTTCGGCAAGATAGCACTCTCGGGCCAACTGTGGAAGCTTATCATCTACCTGTATCTCAACGAGTTCAAGGGCGCCAAGTTGTGCACTTGGTCAGATCAAATGTTTGTCAATTTGTGTTGAGTCCATCCTGTCCATCTTAGAGATTTCCGTCGAATTTCTCTCATTCTCCTCTTTTATGTCGAGAGAAATCTGATCTATATTTATCTGCCTCAGCGGCTCTATGTCACCTCCAATCTCTATCCCTAACTGCTCACCATTTATGTTATTGATGGCTTCTTCTAACGAATTCATCACTTTTTGAGCCTGCTCCTTGCTTAAAGTAATATCCTATTCCCAATTCTTTAACAAGATATTACCTCTGGTTTGCTCGGCATTGGTGAGCCCGGGTGTCCCTGAAAACCTGTTGTTGGTCGCTATTACTGCCTCTTGGAAAGCAACCCGAGCAGCTTCTGCGTTCCTTTCTTTGTTAGTCAGATTCTCGGAGATTTGATGAATTAACAAGCAGTCTTCTCGAATCTCTCCAACTTTTTTTCGCAGACTCTATTTAGCAGAGGATATCCTGCTCTGAATATCCGTTGCTCGGGATTTAATGGTCTCGATGTCAACCTTCTTTCTTTTTGCAACCTCCAACTAAGCTTGCAGCTGTGTAATCATATCCCTCTGCTGGCCCGATTATACTCGACCATCTCGGATCGTATAATTTGCTTGTTCATGCTTGGTCTTAAGGACTTTAATTTCTTTCTTGTTGGACAATTGGGCCAACTCGATTTCTCTGCTTACTTGACTCCTCGCGCTTTCTGCTGCCGAAGCCACCCTGGCCTCAAGAGTCTTGATCAGTCGATTTTTTGCTTTGAGCTGCTTTTTTAACAATTCGACCGAGAATTGATTTGTCATTGTGTACGCTCCTAGCGTTCCTGCAATTTCAGTGGCAAACTCATCTTTCTTTTTATTTCTCCCATCAGTCATCACTTTGAATTTCTTAATAGTGGACTCTCCCTCTTGATAAAATTCTCGCTTTACCACAGCTTTCCTCTTTTTGTCAAAGAAGAATTTGTTAGGAGGGAGTTCCTCTGCCCTTATAGGTCTCATCTCTTTACCAAATATCCATCCTTCGCTAACGCCTCCCTGTGCCGACTGCAAGGGTGTGACAGAGGTGATGGGTTGCCCGATCTGCTTCGCACCCTTCCCTGGTGTGCTGAGTGGATCTTGCCCTTTCAAGGGGTCGGAAGTCTTCGTCCCTGCTTCCGGATCATGAGTTTCTGGTGGGTCTGTATCTTTTATTTCCACCTCCGGACTATGCTCTTTGGGAGGGTCAGTATTCTCCTTTTCTGTTTCGGGATTCTCCTCCTGCTCAGGGCTCTTCTCCTTGTTTGGATTTTTCTTCTGCTCGGGGCTTTTTGCCTTTCCAGTACTCTTCTCTTTCTCCCCTTCCTGACATTTTTCGTGGTTAGAGGTTTGCCCCTCAGAACTTTCGGCTTCCTTTTCTTTATCCTTGGGAAGTCCCAAACCTCCTAGCACAATGGGGAGGCACCTTTTCCGATGCTCCTGAAATTTTAAAACAGAAGCTCTGTCTTTGGGTGCTAGGGACCCGATTCAAAATTGAACCTTCGAATAGGACCTCACCCCTTGGAAAACATCATCCGAGGGCGAACATTCATGTTCAAACCTCTTTAACCCACAATTTCCCAAATGGGTGCTTACGATCCTCTGCGGATCATGTCTTTTGTACTCAATGTAGGCTAGGATCAAGTCTTCTAAGGCTGCAACCTCAACCTTAGCATGTCCGAAATCTAATAAGGAATATGAATTTAGCCGAATAGGGAAAGATGGCCATACCTTCTTGGATGACGCTTTGAGCTCTTTGCTCACTCCGCCGATTACTGTTTGCCGAGCAATTTCGCGATAGGCCAGTTTGTCGGGAATGAACATCGGTAGTGCCGAAGGGGGAACAGCAGCTCCAAACACTCTCAAATAAGAGAATTCTTCTTCTACGTACCAGTCTGCAATATGGCTCAGATTCTCGGCAATTCTATCCGAGATGCGAGGTGGAAAAATACCAAAAATGGTGACGTGCAGGGGCACCATCACCCAGTTAAAAATCTCATAAATAAACTTGTTTGTGTTATTTTCCCACAGCTTATCGTGGTACTCATGAATAGTCTTCTCATGGGTCGGGCTCCAAGCCCACTTCATTAAATGGAAAGGTGTCAAGGAGCATATTGCGTCCATGATATACGCGGACATGTAGAATCCGGATGGGTTTCCCGGCTGCTTTTTTCTCCCGGTACTCGGTGATCCTGTTGAACAAACTATCGGAGAGCATTTTTTCCCAATTGAATGTGGAACCTTCTACTACCCGATAGATGAGAGGTACCCACTGGATGTAAAAATGTGTGGTATCCTCCCATCCGAAAAGCCGACAAGCCATCATTGCCACA